>PVJL010003291.1:0-162186 GCA_004026885.1 Lyroderma lyra
CTCATCTGACAAAGCTCTGGTCTAGGGTGGAGTGGCAGCATGGCGGCAGCCCTGTGGTGCCGACTTCTCTCTCCAGTGCCCCGGCTCGGGAAAGGCCCTCCCTGGTCTCCAGCCACTTAGAGCCCGTGGCCTGCACACAAGGGTGATGTCACCTGGTCCTCTCATGCGGGCCTATGAATGGCAAGCCCAGATACCACTTATGGAGGCTGGCAAGTTGGGGAGCCGTGGGCCCCCAGATCCCACCCTGGCTGGACATCCTTCCAGAGGCCTTGACTTCCCCGTGGGCCACAGAGAAGCCGTGGGTCCCACACCAGTCCTCCTGGCAGGCTGGCTCAGAGCTGGGGCTTCTGGGACAAGGCTGGGCCTTGGGGAGCACGAGCCAGACTGCTGAACCATGTTCCCCATTAGCCAGCTCCATCCAGGCCCTGCTCAGCAGCCTCTGTGAGGGCTGGGTGGTCCTGGAATCTCGGAGCGGCCCCAACACACACAAATGGAAGCAGGTTTCCTCTTCTCTCCTGTCCCTGATAGCTTGGGGCCTCCTGCAGGGCCCACCTGGGTAGGGACCTGATGAGTAGTCCAGTGTAAACTCAGCTCATTCTGCCAAGTCTCAGGGTAAATGTTTTATGGAGGCTGCAACTGCTCTGTCAGTCAGGCTCTTTTGTGGTGGGTAAAGCTGGTTAGGAGGAGGGAGTGGGATCATTGCACCTGGGAGTAAGTCCTGCCACAAGTCATCTGGCCTGCATGCCCTCAGTTTCTTCATCTCTCAGAACAATACTTGCCTCAGAAACTGTTCTGAGGGGTAGAAAGTGCTTTGAGCAATAATGGTGTTGAATACCCAAGGGTGAACCTAGAATCCTGGGCCTATCCAGTTGTCTCATGGATTCTTTTTTTTTTTTTTTTTTGCTTTTTGGTATGTGGGTAGTTCGCTGACTGGGAATTGAACCCAGGCCACAGCGCTGACAGCACCAGCGCCGAAGCCTTAAGCCACTACACCACCAGGGAACTCCCATGTCTCATGGATTCCCGGCTCACAGAGGGAGGAGAGAGACCATGAACAGCGCAGGCGACCAAGACAGGATCAGGGGCATTACAGGAAGCACAGAGAAGAGGGAGGAGCAGAGGGGACCCCAGAGGGGCGGTGCTGCAGGGGCATCGGGCAAAGGGACCAGCCACCAGGCGCACTGTGTTTTGGGACTAGCAGGGTCCTCAGGTTTGAGGGGAGTGAATGTGGCTGGGAACAGGCGGTGTCCAGGTGGTGCTCCAAGGGCCTTGGGGCAGGGAAGGGGTTAAGGAGGGCAGGGCTAGGACACATGTGCACAGGACACCAGCTCTGGCTTGAGAATGGAGGCCCCAGGGGCAGGGAAGAGCTGGGGACAGGGGCCTGGTGGGGCCTGGGAGAAGGCCTCCATGCTCACGCCTCTGCCTGACACCCGCTCCCTGACTAGGTGCACCTGATGAAGCCAGACGTGGTCCCCAAGGCATGTTGTGCGCCCACCAAGCTGAGTGCCACCTCCGTGCTCTACTATGATAGCAGCAACAATGTCATCCTGCGCAAACACCGTAACATGGTGGTCAAGGCCTGCGGCTGCCACTGAGGCCCTGCCTGCGGGCTACTGCAGTGCCTCCACCAGGATCAGGCCCCTCTCCAGGGGCAGGAGACCCCAAACCCAGCTGGACTGCAAGCAGAATTGGCACCGAAGTTCCTCAGAGATCAACATGTCCATGCCCCTCCCTCCTTCCTGCCAGGGCTGGATCTTTTCCAGGCCCCACTGCCTCCCTCCTCTGTCTGAGGCTGTGATAGACTCCGGCCTTTAGTCCAGGTGGTCTGAGTCATCAAGCAGAAGCCTGCCCCAGCCCTCTCTCCCAGAGGCACGTGCTGACTGGCTCTTTGGGGTTGGCACAAAAGTTCAGTCTGAGGACCCACCTGTGCTCATTGCTGGCCCAGGCTGTGGGTGGATGTAGGATGACCTGAGAGGCACCCAAGATGGCCACCTCAGGCCCTCAACTATCCATTACAGGGTTGGGGGGGTGCGTAGACAAGGTCTGGTCCACCTCCAGTTGCCTGCCCTTTCCAGGTGCAAAACTAGGCATTTCTGATTTCTGGGCACTTCTGTTAAAGAGTATGGACTTGCCCTCCGTGTTCTATATTTGTGGTTCTGAATTACTAGATTGCTGGCCACAGGGAGGCTCATGTGGGGCAACTGCAGAGAGAGCTGAATTAACAATGACTTAAGGCTAAGGCCAATGGCATTTATCCTCCTTGTCTTCCTGCCTTAATCTGCCTCTGCTGTCTGGGGAAGATGTGCAGTGCATCGACATTTTGCTTTTGGAGAAACGAAAAATCTTGGGGGCCTCACGGACCCATCTTTCTGTCACCATGTTGAACCTTCAAGAGTTCAGCTCTGTGGGAAAGTCATCTTTTTGCTGAGCCAAGTATGGTGGATCCATTGAGTGGCCCAGGATGACTGTGCTCAGACGTAACTTCCCTTTCCCTTCTGCATGGCAGACATCAACTGTCAACCTTGATTATTTTTTCTTTCAAATTCAGTGGAATTTCAAAATGATCAGCACAGAACTCCAGGCAGCCACTGCCAACAGGTTAGAGTTGGCATTTGAAGTGAAAACTGTTTGCCATCTCCTGCTAAGGAGCAATCCTTTCCACCCAGAGCAATATGTCTGCGACACTGGGCAGCCTGTGGCCAGGTATGGGGCCAGGGCAGAGGCTTGTCAGTACCTGTTGTACCCATAAGTTGTCAAAAACAAGCTGGTTACCAAAGTCTGCATCATCCTGTGTGCCCAGGAGCTCCATCCTGTTTCTTGGGGCCTCTGAGCCAAAGAAAAGGCCCCTGTCCCAGGGGAGTGACAGGTGGTAATTAGACTGAGCTGGGTGGGGAAGTTCCCGGAAACCACTGTTCTCCTTGGAGCACCCGAAGCAGTTGGAGTGTTTATTTGATTTCTGACTTGCTAAGCCTATAATTTACCTGCTGGAGCAGACAGAGTCCAGCTGCCTGAACCCTGAAATACCGTGTCATTAATAGCAGGTCCTGGGCCCGCCCCAACCCACAGGCAGAGCCCACAGAGGCAGAATGACCCATGTGCCCAAGGACACGCATCCCCAGAATACACTGTGCATCCTGAGGACAGGCTCCTGGAGGGTAGGTCTGGAGCAGGGGTGGAGGCTAGGGCCATGTTGTAGGAGAGCAGCCCTCCCACCTGGACCTGGGAGGGACTCTGGGAGTGAGGGCAAAGGAAGAGACCCTCCCCATGCACACAGGGGGCTGGTCTAGACTGTCTGGAAGGACAGTAAGTTTCCCATCAGTGTAGGGATCTAAGCTCTGGCCTAGATGTTCAGAGACCTGATTTATAGGTGGCTTCCTTCACTGGGCCTCATTTCCCATCTTTAATATGTTGGTATTAGCATGTGTGTGTGTGTGTGTGTGTATAGTTTTTTCGTTGGTTCCCTGAGCAGGGATCGAGCCTAGGCCACAGCAGTGAGAGCACCAGAGCCTAAACACTGCACCACCAGGGAAGCCTCCACTCCTGTCTTTAATATGAAGGCAGAGGACTTTCTGACCTCCAAAGGTCCTTCAGCTAGGGAATCTGTCTGCTGACCCTTTCGCACACTGAGCCCAGGTGTAGCCTCATAACCCTGAACACGGAGCTCAGGTGGCCATCACAATTTGAGCCATGAATCAGGTGGCCATCATGAATTGACACAACATGGAACTTATTTGCCATTCTAGTACTTATCTAATAAATCTCTCTTTCTAATATCAAGGACTGATTGTCTCTTAGCCAATTACTACAAAGTAATTAGCCAATTACTTTGACAACCAACTTTGTATTTCCCTGGGTATCTTGAGTGCCCAGCCAATGTGCACCGGGAATGTCTGTCAAATTACCCAAAGGTTTGTACATCTCCCCCATCAATCTATGCAGAGCAGCAATGAATGGGAGTGGCAATCTTCCTTTTTCAAAAACAATTGAAAAACAATGTCATTGCTTGCTTACTTACTTGGCCATCAGCAACTTCTGAGATCTAGTTACCAAATCAAATAGAAAAATCCCTGAGCAGTGAAACAGTTGTGGACAAAAAGTCCATGCATGGCAGCTGCAATGGGTGGCCCAGGCTGGCTGATACACAGCACAGATGCCACCATTCCCTTTCTCTTGCTCAGGGCATGACTTGTTTATCTGGTTGCACTAGACCAGAAGGATAAATAAGGGTGGTCAGACCTACTGATAGCAATGAGAAATCAATGAGCTGACAGGGAAAACACGTGGAAAAGCAGGCTAAGGAGAAATGCACAGCAGTCTTGGTATTTGCAGATGAATCCTGGCCTAGAGACCAAGTTGTTAGCATGTTAGTGTTCATTGTCATCTTCAGGTAGGGAAATAACATCCTAGAAAAATTTCTAAGAAAGAAGAAAGAGGCAGCAGAGCAAGGGTACAGATTTTTGGAGCCAACTGAATTTGAATCCTGGTTCTTCCTCTTCAGTAGAGCAAGATATTGGTTCTTTCCTTCCAAGCTATTATAAAAATCAGATAATTGCATAACCATTTAGGACAATGTCTGGCTTATAAATGCTTAATGATTGGTACCTGCTGGTATTGCAAATGAATTTGCTAATTTTGAGCCCCTCCCATGCCTTGTCCACTTAACCTCCTCCCAGAATGGGTTCTGTGGGTGATGGTGTATTTATTCTAGAGCTGTGCTTTTCTGTAAAGTATCTACACACTGCAATCCTTTGAGGGCAGCACTTGAATTCTCACGTGCTTGTAAGGCCTGAAGCAAGTGCCCAGTTTTGCCCAAAGTGGCCAGGGCTGTCCAACTTCACTGTGTTCCCAGAGACATGGGGGTCCCACTGTCCTGCTGAGGGCATTCAGCACCCAAGTGCCTCTTTCAGCAATTTAAACAAGGGACTGTCCATCCCAGGTTTTCCTACTTATGGAAAGGACTTGTGCAAGCACTTGACCTACTTTTTTTTTTAAATGTGTTTTTCATTATTACAAATATAATGCAATTTTGGAGGAAAGTTTTAAAAAAATACAATTCAAATCACCATAGTCCTATGACTCAGATAAACATACTTAATATTTTGTGAATTTATTTCATTTTTTCTTAGGATATACATATAAATATAGATGTTTACATATTATAGATAGGTATTTTAACAAAGCTGGTATACTGTACTATATAAAATGCTTTGAGATATGCTTTCTCCACTTTATTATATGGTGAAAATTTCCGTTAATAAATATTTTTTGAAAACATGGCTTTCTAGTTTTCTACCCCCTAAACTCTACGAGACTCATTTTCATCACTAAAAGCTAGGTCACACAATCCCTTCCTTGGAAGGGTGCGGTGAGGCTGCCGTGACTGTGATGGCATATCATGCCAGCAGCATCTGGAGGCAGATGTGCTATCAGAGCAAACTCCAGCAGTCATAGGGCTGATCCTGGGGCCACAATCCCGGGGCCCCTTCCTCTATGTAGCCATGAGAGGGCCAGCACACAGACGGGTCCCCACCCTGTAGTGAGGAAATGAATCGGCAAAACCGAGCCCCACCTCCTCAGTCCCAGTGTTGGAGCAACAGGGATGTGAACAGGGAGGCCGCCCTGGGCAGGAACCAAGCAGCCCCAGGGAAGCAGCTTTGCCCTTCAGGCTGCAGCAAAGGCCACACAGCGCCACAGAGGTCCACTTCCCACAGGCCAGAGCCCTCCTGAGCAAAGGGGGTCAGTGATGTGCTGAGTAGCTGACCTAGGTGGCCAGGTTACTGCTTCCCAGGCTTTGGGGCCTTCTCCCTGCCTGGCAGAGTTGGGCCCCGTCTCCTTGAGACTCCCCACAAGGGTCCAGACTAATCATGGGACCCTGACTGTTTCCCCTCAGGGCCTTGAGCCTTTCTGCCATTGACTGAACCCAGAGCCCAGTAAAACTCCCGGGACTCCATGGAGGGTGGGGGTAGGGGTAGAGTGGCAAGCTAAGCTTCTGGTCCTAGCTTAGCCACACTGTCTCAGGTGACTTCTGCAGTCATGTCCCCTGAACCTTGGTTTACCTCTATACAGGGTTATGGTGTGGCCATGGTGCAATAATACCCATGGACACCCTGGTAGAGCCCAGTGACCCCACACTTACTAAGCTTTCTGATCCTGGAGTCACAGGGTCAGAGGACAATAGGCCTCTCCTGCCTCCTGGCTCATCCAGATCTCAACTCCAGATGCAAAAGCCCAGCCCAGGGATTCTGAATGGTCTGAGTTACCCAAGCTACAGGGAGGTACCTAGTGGCTACAGGGCTGTCCCTGCTCAGAGCCTTCTGTAGGTGAGGGATTTTAAAAGCCACTGGCCAACTAGAACGTGGTAGGGGAGAGGAGAAGCCAGCTTGTCTTGAGCTCCAAGTGGAGGCTGCCCACAGTAGGACCACACGGTGAGCTTAGTGTGGGGTGGGACCATTTGTCTCATTCAGGGGTCAGCAAACTTTCTGTAAAAGTTCAGGTAGTAAATACTTTGGGGACTGTGTTGGTTAGTTTTATGTGTCAACTTGGCCATGGTGTCCAGTTTTTGGTCAAATACCAATCCAGAGGTTGCTGTGAAAGTATTTTTCAGATGTGATTATTTAGTAGAATTGAAGGAAAGCAGATTACCTTCCATAATGTGAGTGGGTCTTAAGCAATCAGTTAAATCCTCAAGAGAGAAAACACTTTCCTGCAATATATTATATCTGGTAAAACAAATCAGGATTTATTTTACCAGAAGAAACGTCCAGGAGCCACACTGGTGGGCCCTGGAAAAGGCCACACACAGCAGACCATGGTGGGGAGGGTGGCACCGGGGCTGGCTTCTGGGCCCACGGCCATGCTTAGGAAAGAGCCAGAGGAAGCTAAGGCCGTGCCTGCAGAGGAGCTGCTCCACGTTGACCCCGAGAAGGGCCATGACACAGACCCCTGCGTAACAGGACACCTTCAGCTGCTGGTTCCCCAGGGCGGACGGCTCCCGGCCACGCAGGGGCTGTGCAGAGGAAGCGTCTCTCACACGTACTCCCCACAGTCGGCGATGATCACCTTCTGCTTTGGCTTCCCGTCCTTGCTGCCCTGGGCCTTCGCAGGGGGATCAGGAGAAGAGAAACCAGAGGACAGAGGGTGAAGGTTAAAGGGGGGCTCAGGGATACTTCCTGCACCCCCCGCCCCCACAGCCTGAGCAGAGGCAGCCTCCTCCTGGGAGCGGCCAGGCCCCTCTCCCCAGGCCACAGGGAGCCCGCTCCCATGAGACTGTACACCAAGGGCCCGGGCGGCCACCTACCTCAATCTGCCGCAAGACATCCAGGCCTTCTGTGATCTCCCCAAATACCACGTGCTTGCCATCCAGCCAATCCGTCTTGTCACACGTCAGGAAGAACTGGGAGCCGTTGGTGTTTGGGCCAGAGTTGGCCATGGAGAGCAGGCCTGCGGGACAGAGGTGACGTCAACACCCCCCACGCTGGCTCCTTCAGCCAGGCAGTCTCAGACTCTGGGACGCACTGACCGTGCGGATGCCTGTCTGTCGCTCAACTGGGCGTCAGTGCAAAGGGAAGCAATAATTTTACACGGGTATGTTCTTTCATTCATTCAATAAACACTTACTGTCCACTTTGTAACCAGGCTCCTGTGGAGCTCACAGTCTAGTGGAAAAGTCACTCAAAGGAGAACTGTGCTATGACAGCCATGACATAGTGAAGCCATGTGACACAGACTTCTGTGCAGGAAATGGAAGCACAAGTGGCAGTCACATAAGAGGGTGTGTGTGTGTGAGATATGCTAGTGCTGCTATCACAGAAGGCTTTGTGGTGGAGGTGACATCTGAATTTAGTCTAAGAGGCCCAGGTTTGGCTGGGTTGGGGGGTGCATAGCACGAAGAGCCATAGCTCATCTGTGGCGGGGACTATGTCCCATTCTACTCTCAGTGCCGGAGATCGGGGTATGTGACATGTAACAGACCAGCCCTGGGAATATGTTTTAGATGTTCAACTATTTATTGCATGTTTACTGTGTGCCAGACATTATTCCAGAATACACTGGTGACAAGAAAGCCTGAGTTTTGCCCTCGTGAGACTGACGTTCTCAGAAGGGAGACAGAAAATAAGGAGAAAAATTTATTATTTCAGGTAATACGGGTGTGATGAAAAACGAAACCGACTAAAAAAAGCGAGGTGGTAGGAAAGCCCGTTTCAGAGGGAGGTCAGGGCAGGCCTCTCGGGTGAAGTGACACATGTGACACCTGAAGGAGGTGAGGGCTGATGCCTGCGGAGACTGGGGGAAGAACTCTCCGGAGAGGAAGTGGCATTGGTCGGGGCCCAGAGGGGAGCGAGTTCTGGGTGTGTGAGGACCAACGGGACTGCGCTGGGGACGCAGAGGGCAGAGCAGCAGGTCAGCGAGCTCGGGGAGGTGCAGGCCCCGGGTGCTCCGACTACTTCTCGAAGATTAGACACAAGGGGGAAGACAGGATGGAAACAGAAGGCGAGCTTGCAGCCACCCTGGTGGTGGTGGAGGGTGAGGAGTGGCCGGAGCAGGAGGTGATCTGAAGGTGACGGAGGTTAAGGGCCAAGGGAGTCCCAGTTTCTGACTAATTGGCTGGATGGAGTGTGGTATCACTGCTGAAACAGGTACGAGGGGGAGGACGAGCCTGGGGGAGAACCAGAGCTGTTCGGGCCTGTGAAGCCACGGGGTGTCTAACAGGAAGATGACAGGGGGAGATGGGCATAGAGACGTAAACATGGGCAGGGCTAACCTACACACATGACGGAGAGCCCTGGGACTAGAAATTTGCCTGGGCCAGTTATTCTGAATGGGGTCGATCCTGTCCCCAGGGGGTCCTTTGTAAATTTAAATGTATTTTTGAAATATCAGAAATATTATAGGGTGTTACTGGCATTAGTGGTGGGGGCCTGTAATGCTACATGTTCTGCAGTATCTCACACAATGAAAAACTGTCCCATATCTTCTTAAATTTTCCAATGTCCTGCTGCACACTGGTGTAAGTGGAAGATCTATTTACAACTACCTGCACCTACAACCTAATTCCATTATACATTTAAATCCAAAATTTTGGTTTTTACAACCACTATCAAGAGAATACTATTCTTTGCTTAACTCAGAATTTAACTAACTGTATTTGACATTCCACAAAATCATGTTACCAACAGTACTACTACTCCTGATGCCCAAATTCCAGGTGCACATATCCACCTGCATTTCTACTTCTGCGCCTGAATGATTCACTTCGTCATCTGGTATAGTTGTGCCTAGACATTTACTTATGGACACCCAGATTCTTCTATTATAACTTATTTCCCTTGATGTTTCTTTCCATTAGTTACAGAGTAATACTGATTTTTATAGTGATTATGTGGGTAGGGAGGATATGTCATTTCTGAATTCTGCTTCAGCACAGTGAAGAGGAGCACTACAAGCTACCAGTTAGAAAAGGGGTCAATGGGCAGCAGGCTTCTATGGAGAATAAAGACTGAGCTCTGAGCAACTTCCATTTTTAGGGATAAGGAAAAGAAGGAGGCAGCAAAGACTGAGAAAAAGCAGCCAATCAGGTAAAGAGAAAACTGGAAGAGGGAGGAGTCCTGCTGACCAAGTGAAGAACTCGAAGAGCCCAGAGTTGTTAGTATAAATGCTGCTGGGAGGAGGGATCACATAAGGCTGAGAACTGGCATCTCCGGGGCCAGAAGGGGAGCAGAGGCATGGGTCATAGCCGAGGGAGGGTATGAGTTAAAGGATGATTTTTTTAAGAAGAGTGATACCATGTGCTTTTATGCTGATGGCTGCTTTAGCAGAGCAGGGACCTGGAGCATACAATGCAGCGAGGCAGCAACTGCAGAAGGCAGGTCCCCAAGTAGGGGAGAGGGGATGGGGTCCCGGCCCGAGCACAGGGGCTGGCCTCAGGGAGGGAAGTCAGAGCGGGCATGTGTGGAGATGCAGGAGGCCACGTGTCTGCTCTGGAGACTTCAGTAAGGAAGGAAGGAATGGAACCACAGCCTCTGATGGGGACTGAGTGCCAACGAGGGAGACATTGTAGGCTGCCAGCGTCCTCTGAAGAACTGTAGTCATAAATTTGGGGACCAGAACTGTACTGGATAGGGACCATTCAGTGAAATTCTATATTTTCCCTTAGTTGCTGGGGGACCAACCACTGAGATATTTTACTGGGTAAGTCTAACAAAGAGACAGGGCAGTGGGGTTGAGGTGCTATAAGAGAGCTTACACTGGCAGACCACAGAACCTCAGCCAGGCTAATAGGGAGTATGCACACGGTTGGGAGATGAACAGCACATGAATGGAGCAAGCTTACTCCACTCTAGCCAGGCTGCATGCTGCTCCTCGGTGCACGGCTGGGTCTCCTCCAGACCCCCAACCCCTCAGCCAGAACCACCCTCCGCACAGCCACCCTGCTCCAGCCCAGCCCCACTTGTCACCACTCACCCATCGGGTCCCACCTGGCCCTGTGTGCTTGAGGATAAAGTTTTCATCATCAAACTTCTTCCCATAGATGGACTTGCCCCCGGTGCCATTGTGGTTCGTGAAATCGCCACCCTGGCACATGAACTGGGGGATGATGCGGTGGAAGCTGCTCCCCTTGAAGCCAAAGCCCTTCTCGTGGGTGCACAGGCAACGGAAATTCTCTGGGGTTGAGAGAGGACAAGGTGCTGAGGTTAAAAAACAAAACAAAGCAAACAAAACCTCCCTCTAACTAGACCCTGAAGACTATGTTATATTTGTTTATATTTCCTTTTTAAATCTTTGTGATCTTGATGCCTTAAAGCACCACAGGGGATTCTGAGCAAAGGAGGAGGAGTGAGTACAGGCACGCCAGCTCTGTTCCACATTAAACTCACCAATTTGGTAGAGTGATTTTTAAAAAGAAAAACCAAAAAAGATCTTAGAAGAAACCATAGGCAAATATTTGTGACTTTGGATCTGGCAACAGTTCTTAAGTATGAGACCAAAAACATTGGAAACAAAAGAAAAAGAGATAAAGAAGACCATCAAAATTAAAAACTTGTGCTGGTGGCAATGTAAAATGGTGCAGCTGCTATGGAAAACAGTTTGGCAGTACCTCAAAAAGTTAAACATATAATTACCGTACTCGCATGACCCAGCATTTCCACTCTTAGGTACTTAACCAAAAGAACTGAAAACAGGGGTTTTACACATACTTGCCTATGAATGTTCACAGTAGTCAGAAAGCAGAAACAATACTCAAGTGTCCATCAACAAATGAATGGATACACAAAATGTGGTATATGCATACAATGGAATATTGTTTGGCCATAAAAACAAATAAAGCACATGCTACGACACAGACGACCCTTGAAAATACTAAGCTAAATGAAATGAACCACACACAAAAGGTCAACTACTGTAAGATTCCCTTCAAATGAACTATCTAGAATTAGGCAAATCCAGAGAGAGATAAAGTAGGTTAGAGGTAGCCAGGGGCTGGAGGGAGAAGAGAGTGGATAATTACTCTTCAGTGGGTACAAGAGTTTCTGTTTGGGGTAATGAAAAGAATTTGAAAATAGATAGTGGTGATGTTTTACACAACATCATGAATGCAATTAATGCCACTGAATTGTACATTAAAATGGATAAAATGGAAAAATAAAAGGAGAAAGACAATAGCAACAAAAAATTTTTGAAAGCTAGAAAACAAATAGATGATAGACATAAAGATGCAGGCGGGAGAGATTCAAAATGTGAGAGGGACTGGATCCACCCCTGCTGGCTTTGAAGAGGGGGGATGGCGGCCACATGCCTCTAGAAGCTGGGGACAGCCCTTAGCTGACAGCCAGCGAGGAGCTGGGTACCTCCATCCTACAGAGGTAGGAAAGTGGAATTCTGCCAACAACCTGAATGTCCCTGGAAACAGGTCCTCTCCTAGAGCTTCCAGTAAGGAAGGCAGCAACCCGGCCACCATCTTCATTGTAGCCCAATGAGACCTATGCTGGACTTCTGGCCCACAGAACTGTGAGATAATACATTTCTGTTGTTACAAGCTGCCAAGTTTGTGGGAGTTTGTTACAGCAGCAAGAGAAAACTAATACAGTAAGGCCTACCAAATAGCCAGCATGACGAATGGAAGGAAACTGACCCAAAAGGCACACTGTCTCAGCACACAGGACAAAGAAACCCTTCAAGCCTGCAGAATAGCATTATCAAATAGCCATTCAAAACTTGGCTAGCGTAACTGAATTTTAATTTTATTTAATTGAAATTAAAATGGTCACATGTGGCTAGTGGTAGCTGTATTGGACAGATCAGCTCTAGACAAAAAAGAGGGTTTGTACAAAGGACCAAGCATCAAAATGACATTTGACTTCTCTAGAATTCTACACCCTACCTATCAATCAAGTGGGAAGGTACATATTTTCAGACATCAGTCTCAAGAACGTATCTCCTAACCTCTTTTCTGCAGAAGCTATAGTAGAATGTCCTCTACTGAAATGAATGAATAAACCAAAAAAGGAGACAACAGAGGTTCCAATGTCAGAGGCAAAAACAGGAGATCCCACAACAACTAGGCAGTGGGCCTGGAAAGCAACTGGTCCAGGCTGGAGCAGGTCACAAGGCTCCAAGGAGGGACTTCTGCAAGAAAGTGAAACTAATGGACTACCCGGTATGTTTGAACTTGAAGACAGATTTACACAGGGAGGAGAATTTAGGAGAGAACTAGGAATAAATGCATAGAACACTAAGCAAATGTAAAAACAAGACGTTTAGGAATTCCAGGGAAAACAAAACGCTATGCATTAAAGGAAGTTATCATAGTATGATGCATACCTAGTTAAAATATCTGGTGATCTAACCTAACCAAAATTATGGTTAGATGCGGCGGCAGAAAGATAATTTTAAAAACTAATTGCTATCTTCTGAAGTGGGAAGCCTATAGATAATGCCTAAAATGAAATACCCAGGAAGGAGCAACATAAACCTGTTATCTATCAATATGAAGGTAAAAAGTAAAAGAATCAGTGAAGAACTAAAATCCGCTACCTCTGAGGAGCAGCAAACAGTGGGTGGGTTGTAGGCAGGGGGACAGCACCAGGGACTGCTCAAAACAAGCTTTATGACTTTGACTTTTTAAACTATGGCAATACCATAAAATTCTGATTAAAAAAAGAATAAATAGAAGCCAGTATTTAACAAACTAGAAAGAATACTCAAAAAACTGTTAGTTAACAGTTGTTACTTCTAGAAATGACTGGATGTGGAAAGGGGAAAAAGACTCAAGTTTTAAATTTATTAATTTATTGTCTTCAATATTGTTGGATTATACATGTGTGTGTTTTTTGGTTTGTTTTTTACCATGATACATGTTTACTTACAATAAAAAAAAAATTTTTTTTTTTAAGTGAACCAGGACTTCTAAAGCTTCAAAAACTGCCTGTTCTGATAGATCTCAGGGTCTGAGATACCTCAAATCAAGTCAGGTCAGAAGCACTGTCAAGGGCACAAGAACTGAGGCATCGAGAGCCTTGGGAAGGCGCACTGCTCAGCCACCAGCTTCCTGGCCGTCCTGACCAGAGCGCCGCTCACCTGCTGTCATGGGAACGACGTCTGACCGCAGGAGCATTTGGATGCGGCCAGCTGGCTTGTTCCCAATCTTGATGTCCATGTACACCTGAGGGTTTGACCGGGCCTTTTTGGCAGCAGGCTCTCCCTAGGTGCAGAAGAAATCATTAGGTTAGAATAAGCTTGACTCCCCAAGTAGGAGAGCGAGTATTCTGAATACATGCCAAACCCAAATGCAGTGTGAGCAGGCTGGAGCAAGGTGCTAGTGAGAAAGCCTTGGGCCCTGATGGGGCTGCAGAAGACAGAGGCCATGGCCACAGCACCCAGCTGGACACCTAGTGACCAGAGACCTCAGCACGACCTAACCTGAGCCGCACCCCACAAGCATGTTATCGCAGCACCCTCACCCTTACACACGTCAGCTTGCTTCACGCTCCCTGCAATCACAGAATAACACTGTTCCGGCCCACAATACACACCCTCAACATGTTCAAACCCCAGCTCAAGTCCACCCACGTTATTCCAGCTAAACTGACCCATAACCTTCTTCCTCTAGGCCTAACCCTAATATCCACAGGCTGGCTGCAATGGAAGAGAGGAGGGCTAAGTGCTCAGAAGACAACGAAGGAGGTTGAGTGGGGAGCCTTGCTGTAATGCCCAGGTAGACGAGGCTCAGCAGAGGACAAGGAGACATTTAATACAGCATCACATTTGTTCCAAAGAGAAAAGTCAAACTTGTCTGTGGTTCAGTTTAGCAAACATGTGCTGAGGTATCAGGCTGGGCACCGAGGACACTATTACTATCATTTACTTCTAACAATAGCAATAGCATGGTAGTAGCAGCAAATACATAGCTTTTGCCACGTAGAGGGTACTATTCTAAATGTTTTACATATATTAGCTCATTTAATCCTCATAACCACCACTGATCACTATAACTATTATCCCCATTTTACAGGTTGGGAAATTGAGGCACAATTCAATTCAGTTACTTGCCAAGGTAAGTGGAGAAACTGGAATTGAAACCCAAACCACTCACCTCCTCCTTCACCCAGTCCAAGCTCTTAATCACATTACCCTACCCAAAGTTTTTATTAACAAGATGCATAATACGAGGCCCCTATCCTCACAGAGTTTGCTACCTAGGAAGGGAGAGGCAATAAGCACTTGAGTAGCCTGTACAAAAGCAAAGATAGGGAAACACAAAGCCTGGTTCCACCAAGAGTGTAAAATGGGGACTGCAAAGTGGAGAGGTGGAACAGAGACCGGCGAGGTGGGGAGGGTCAAGAATCTGGAGAGTCTCTCTTGGACTTTATCCCATGGAGTAGGTGATGGGAGCCACAGAAAAGGTCTCAGCAGGAGAGTCAGATGATCGGGCTTGTGTGTTCTAAAAAGATTATTCCAGCCATCTTTATGAAAGACTGGAGGAGAGCAAGTCTGCACCCAGAAGACTAGTTAGGAAGCTCCTGCAATTATCCAAATGAGATGAGAGGCCAGACTGGGACAAGGGAACAATCACGAAAGAGGGATTCAAGGAAGACTTAAGAGAAAAACTTAAGAGGAATATGATGATGTGTTATCTCCCTGCCCTGCTTCCCATGGGCTTCCTCCTCGCCAGTCGACAATCACGTATCATTATGTAAACTGAGCTGAAAAAGCTCATTATGCAGAGCACAGGGGTGAGAGACCTCAAGCTTCTTTAGTTCACTCAATACCACCTTCACCAAAGTACATTCTCTCTGCTTTTGTATGGGTATTTGCAAGTTTCCATAGAAACTTAAAAAAAACAAGTGCTCTGTGTAGGCACAGCCTTTGATCTCACCTCCTGCGTTTCCACTTTGGGAGGCTCTGATCCTTCTTCCTCTTTATTCTCTTCCAGAGTCTTCCCAGAAAACTTCTTCAACCAGTCATCATCTGACCAAACTGAAGGGAAGGAATCAAACAACCGTTAAGAGATTCGAGCTATCAGCCAACTGCTAATCAGCTCTTTGCTCAGGAAAGTGGAACATGCTCTGTGGCCCTCTCGGCCAGGATTCCGCTGTGGGACCTCCCAAGGGTAAGGAAAGTTCCCACTGGGAATGTTTGTCGCGAAGTCCAGCTCTCAGCAGGGCTAAGTGAAAAAGCTACGCCAAAGGAAAAGGGGTAGGCTTCCAGTTCCAGGCCTTGAGGGAACAGCCCAGGAATGAGAAAACTGGGAGAGATAAGAGATCAGGCAGGGTTTCTCTCCTAAAGGAAACAATTACCCTGAGAAGCTCAGACTCCTTTTATTTCCCACACAGGTGGCACATGCCCATCGCCAACATGAACCATCCTTTACTGTTGCCCACCAGGAATGGCATTCAGCACCTACTTCCAAGTGAACAGGGATAAAAAGGAGGAAGTGATGGGGAATCTGTGGTTGCTCCCACTCACCTGGCCTGGAAGAGCCTTCCTTAATTCTCATTGGTTTGGCCAAATTGACACGGATTGTCCGTCCGAAGAGCTCAGATTCATTCTGGAAAGATTGAAAATCCAGCTGCTTAAACTCCGTCATGTTATTATAAAGGAGTCAGACAACTTTTCCTTTTGCTTCTGATACATCTGAGACATGCTTATGATTTGTTCTCCCTTAATCCCTGAGCCCTTTACAGCAAGCTCTGCACCCACCAAAGCAGCCGAGGGTTGGAGGGAATCACTTCCCTGGAGCCACCACACACCTCCTTTCTTTCAATACCAGCCAAGACCTGTGCTACCAAAGTAACTGCACATTCAGAGTGCTCTGAAATTACAAGAATAAATGTACTTCTCAAGTACCTGAGTTCACCTTCGAAAGTCAAGACGAGCTTTGAAATGGTGACAAATGATCTCTCAGAGAGCTGAGGAATGTATTGGTGAATGGGTAACAGAGAACAGGAATAAAGGAGAGCTTTACTACCCAAAGACAGTTGGTGTCAGGCAAGGTCACTTAATGTGAATCCATTTAGAAGAGTGAAGAAAATGTCAATGGTAAAAAGTGAAGGAAAGAAAAAGGCGTGACTGGAACTTCATTGTGATGAAACTAAAAATAAGGGAAATAAATTTCTTATAGTTAAAATTCAGGTTTAACTATGTACAAATTTGTAGAACAAATCTGTAATGGGCGCTGATTAACTTGCAGTATTTTTTCCAACAAAATTTTATCAACAATATGTTATGACATCTTTGCACTCCGATCTGATGTGAAAATCACAAGGATTTCAAAGAGGACACAGATACTCAAGAGCATCATCATTTTCCTCAAGGACCCCTCCAGGACATTCAAATCATTTGCAACAGTAGCACATGGTCATTATCCTTATTGAATTTCTCTTCTCAATTGTTAACTGGTCTAAAGCTTCATGAAATCCTGCTTCTTTTGCAAAATATGCAACTTCACTGTGCTATCAGTTTGAATAGAATTTGCATTTTATTATCCTGAACATGGGGTAGCCAGTGGCAGATAGGCCATTAAGGATGATTAGGATTTATATTACTATTAAATGGGGAAGGATGTTTGAGTAAGGATTAATCTTTTTTTTTGGGGGGGGGATGTAGTTCCCTGGCTGGGAATCGAACCCAGGCCGGGGCATTGAGAGCGCCAAAGCCTAGCCACTACACCACCAGGGAACCCCAGGATTAATCACTGTGAATACTTTCACATGATGACAATTTTTACTTCCCCATGCAACCTTGTAACTTTGGAGGTTTAGCAAACCAATCTATGAACAAGGACCCTCTGTACTACCAAATACCAGCTTCAGTAAGAATGAAGATTCCAGCCATACCATGTTGTCAATAGCAGCTGCAGCATCCTGCCAAGAAAAGACAAGGTACAAGTTTAGCTTCCTGTGGTGGCTAAACATATACTCAGGAAAATGAAAAACAAGAAAAGTCACCCCTAGCCTTCCTGCCTAGGCTGCATGTGTGTCTAACAGAGAGAGCACTTCTGGGCTGACTGTAGAGCTGGTGTTACAGCAACTGGCCATCTAGTGGAAGGCATAAGAAATAACCACCAGTGCTAGCAGGCAAGAAGGCAGGGTTGCAGGATGCTGCAGAGCAAGAGGGGGCAGGACCTGGCAGGTCTGTGACGTCTACCACAGTCAGGATTTGATTAGGTGAGGGAAATTTTTCTTCAAACAGCATCCGCATGAGGCCCAAAAACCTAACCAAATGGAGAACGGCTCCCTTTGTAATCAGGAATAACATTTAACACAATCAAAGATGAAATACAGGTAACACAGAATTTTCTCACCTCTGCCAACTCAAATTCCACAAAAGCAAATCCTCGGTGCTTTTCTGAAAAAAAGAAAAGGGAAAACAAAAGTAATTTCCATGTGGGGCAACGGGAAGAGATGATCACAAGGAAAGTAAAGCTAGTCCCATGCTACATCCAGACAAGAAATTCACCCAATCACTATTTCAGAAGGACTCTCATTCTTTGACTCTTCCTAGTTTAAATAATATTTCAAACAGTATTAAACTTTTTTGGTGAACATAGCGAAATAATGAACTATACTTTTTTAATCTTTAAAATAAGCATTCAATTCTTTTACCAAAGCCAAATTAAAACCTTAACCCTTGCAAGGCAACCAGAAAAAAGAAGTCATTGGACCTCTCAATTACTCATTACGAATATACATTTTGAGCATCAACTGTGCATAAAGCACAAATCCTAAAACCTGAATAAGGATGCTCAGTCTCTATCCTCAGGAAAATGCTATTGTATCTAGGAAGGCCAAGCACAACAGTGCTAATTTAATTAAACAACTAACCTTAGAAAACCAATATAACCTTATCATTTTTAACAGATAAAGATCCCCGGCCCAGAGAGTTTTAAAGACATTGCTGGTCAATGATAAGAGTTGGTCTTAAAACTCCAATCTTACCGATAACAACAAAGGTAGACTAGAAAATTGAACTATAACTGTGATACCTACTGAAGGAAAACTTACCCAGGTGTGCAGAGGCCAAGGTCCCAGTGTTGGGTTAGGGTTTCCTCCTGCCCTATTTAATAACACAGCTGCCAAGGAGGGAGGTGTGGTGGGCTATCCAGCAGGTAATTTGAAATGACAGTCAGATCCACATGTAGCTCAAAACCTAACTTACTACTTGGCTACTGAAAATTTTGTTATCTCAAACCCAACAGATGGGACTTTCTGCAAAGTTATGTTACAGTTCACAAACACAAGCCTCAGAACATTCCCTTGGCATCAAGATGCCTGCATGCTGCCCTACTGAGGCACCCTCCGGAACTTTCCTACACACCAATCATATTTAGAATGCATGTGATATGCCTTAAAAAAATTTTTTTTAAGTTCTTTTTCCAGTAGAATTCTGAACATGAGAGACACTAAAAGGACTCACCTGTTTCATAATCCAGAGGAATCTGGATATCTGTGATGTCTCCAAAAGGAATAAAAGCAGCATGAAGAACTTTGTCGTCTACCTCCTCGGCAAGTCCACCTGCAAAGAAGCCCAGGGCCTTCTGAGCCACCATCCTTCATTCTCCTGAGAAGTCCCTGCCGCCTAGTTAGCATGCTATAGGCAAGGGGAGGGGTCCTTCCATCCAGTCCTTTGGGTACATGAGCACCCCTCTCATCTGCTCCCTCACCCATACCTAGGAGGCACACTGCTCTCTTTCCCTTCCTGCAGACCCTCATTTAGCCCTAGGATTACTACAGTAGCTTCTTAACTGATCTCCCTCTCCTCCACAGACAGCCAACTAGAACGATCCTGGAAACGTGCAGATTTCAACCCATCACTTAGAGGCTTAACCTCCTTCAAAGGTTTCCCACTCTCCTTAGGATAAAGTACGAACTCCTTAGCAGGCTCTTCGAAACAGGAGTCCTGTCCACCTCTTCAGCCTCTTTTACCAGGCTTCCCCAATTTCCCGGTTTCCCGCAAAATGACACTTGCCCCCAAATGTAAGGCTAATTCACATCTTTGGGCTTTTGCTCTTGCTGCTCCCTTTCCATAAGCACCCTTAACCCTACTTTGGCTACTTGGCTTACTCCGGGCGTCACGGCATCCTGAAAGTTTGCTCTTACCTCTCCATATGGAAGGATCATTTCTCCCCACCCAGGCCCATGTCATCCATGTCCGTTCCTATCAAAGCACTTAAACAAACTGTGCTGATTGAGGTTATTCTCACTTCTATTTGGCTAGTCTGGCAACCCCTTCCTTTAGGAAAAGGGGCCAGCGCTGAGCCATCGCAGCAAGTGACGGTTTATAAAATGAACGGGCGCAAACATTTAGAGGCCCATAATACTCCTCTACCAATCACCCAGGCCAAGGAAGGGAAGAGGTTCCTGTTAAACTTAGCAGGCTTGAGAGGGAGCCCGAAAGATCTCTACGTCTCGGGCTATAACACCCCGAAGCAAAGCAATAACGCCACAGATCCCGCCTACACAGCTGCTCACCGCCCTCCGCGTCCGGCCCCACTCCCGGTCCCACTCCGCTCGGATTCGCTCAGACCGCCCCTAGGCACGCGCCTGCTCACCCACGTACAGCACACGCTTTGTAGTGGCCATCTTGCTCCCGGCTCTCTCTCCGGAAGCCGGAATTGGGCCCACCCACTTCTCTACGGCCCCGCCCCGCCCTCGCGCTCGGCTCTTGCAGACCCCGCCCACTCCAGCGAAGGCCCAGCCCGCCTCCGGCTCACAGTAAGCCAAGCAGCCCGCCCTGCCCGGCGCGTCGGGTGGAGAGGAGCTCCGTTCCTTGATCCAGGTGTCCCCGGTGCTCAGTGCTGCTGCAAACACTCCTGGTTAAAATCAGCCAGAGTCTGCATGTAATTAACTATTACAAATAAACTACTGTCCGCGGGCCACCCCTGGCTGCCTGTTTTTGGGCAACCTGTAAGCTAGGAATGCTTTTTACATTTTTAAATAGTTGGGAAAGAAATGAAAACAAGAATATCTTGTGACATGTGAAATAGTATGAAATTCAATTTTTAGTGCCCACAAATAAAGTTTTATGGGAACGCAGTCATGCTTATTCCTTTAAGTATTCTCTGGCCACTTTCAAACCAGGAAGGCAGGAGACATGCCTACAAGGCCTAAAATACTTACCACCTGGCTCTTTAAGGAAAAAGTGTGCCTACTCTTGGAATAAACCAACTAATACATAAATCACAGATTGACATATGTGGTAGAAAATAATGGGGGCACCTATTTCAGATAGAGCAGTGGATTAAGACCTCCCTGAGGTCACATTTAAGCTGCCTGAGGGAAAAGAAGCCACAGGGAGGAAAAAGCAGGGAAAAGGATTTCAGGGAGAGGAGACAGCTGCTGCACACTCAAGGAACCGAAAGGCCAGAATGTGGGGGACATGAAATCAGGCAGAGGGAGGTCCCTGGTGGTGTAGTGGCTTAAGGCTTCGGCGCTGGTGCTGTCAACACTGCGACCTGGGTTTGATTCCCAGCCAGGGAACTACCCACATACAAAATAAATAAATAAATAAATAAAACAGTAACTTAAAAAAAATAGTCATAAACTAACTGTTTAAAAAAAAAAAAAAAAAAAAAAAGAAATCAGGCAGAAAAAGTGGGCAGGGGCCACACCATGCAGGGCCCTCACCATGCAGGGCCCTGTAAGCCATGTGGAGGATTTGGGGGCTTTGCGAAGCTACTAAAGGTTGTAACGGGGAGTTCATGGTCACATTTATGCCCTAAAATGGGCTCTCTCTGACCACCGTGCCCAGAATGGATTGGACAGAACCCTGGAGACCAGGAGGTTAATGCAGTAGTAGATTAGGGAAGAATTGATGGTGGCTTTCTCCCTCCAGTTCTAACTGGATGGAAGTTAAGACAGTCCAACCATTCAATACCTGAATGCTACCATTCAGAATGCAGGGAATGGGGGTGGGGGTGGGTGGGAGTGGGGAGCACATAACAGTCCCTGAGCAAATTCAGTCCACTGAGATGGAAGTGATGGAAATATTAAAAAAAAACAACTATAAATTCTCATATACATTCATATGTATAATAAAACACAATACAATTAGAAAGAAGAGGTGATATGAACACAAACAGAACATACCTGCTCTTGTCAAGCCTAGCGCTAGGCAGCTATTCCACATTTAATCTTCACAAACTTTTTCAGGTACAGATTATCATCCCATTTTACCCATCACGCCCAATGAGCTCAAGTAATTTGCTCATATTCGCAAAGTAGTAACAATATTGAATTTGTTTATTGAATAGACAAAGCTATAATAACTGCCTTTAGTGGCACAGCTCTTTTTTGAAGACCACCTTATCCCTTTGGAGGGACTCCCAAAAGTGACGGGGCCAAAGGGCATGCATATCAAAGCAGATATAATTATTATTACACCTCTCTCATAAAAGGTTCTAGAAACATTAGATGTTTCTAAATGTCAATGTCTACTTCTTTGAGGTTAGTGAGGATCTCAAGCCTAAAAGCAGGCCCTTGAAGGCTGTAGAAAGTAATCCTATCTTTTCACATGGCATTAAATTTTGGAAGTCCCATCTTTAGAGACTTTTAGATGGGTGAAGTGAGTGGGAGAGTGGGATGCATGGATTTCTGAAGAGAGCAGTTAGATATGGTCACACTTACCACAATTTATACCTATACTTTTAAAAATCCCATTGTCTCCTATTAGAGAAAGAGCATTTCGAAAGCAGAGAACATGTCAGTTTGTTTACCACTTTAACTCCAGCCCACTGAACAATTCCTTGGCATTTAGAAGAGTTCTGATATCTGATGAATGAGGCAGAGAAAAGTTTCTTTCAAATAATGTTGAAATGGAAAATTCTATTCTTAGCACATTGGGTGCCTGGTCCTCCTTTGCAGAGACTGAATCACAGGATGTGGGCTGCCAACACTGGAGGTGCATTTATGTGGAGCAATAGCTCAAGGAGGAGCATGAGCAGGTGCTAAGTGCCTCACAGCAGCCAGAACCCCCAGAGAAAAGAACAAGCCAAATTAAAGCCACCACTCTGGGCAACCAGTCTCCAGGAGTCCTACTTTGATTCAATGGTTGTACCATGAAGACTGTTTGAAGGACTAGAAGCTAAGACATTCTCTTTGCTAGCCAGGGACACTTTTCTTCACCACAGGAGGGACAGATGTCCAAGTCTGCCAGAACCTAAGTTTGGTTGGTGGCCACTTTTCCTGCCTTAAACTGTCAGCTCTTAGCACTGGATTCACCAATGCCCTCGACTCCAGTTCTAGGTATGGCAGGGTCCATATTCTTAAGCAGACATCAGAATCATCTGGAGGGCTTTTTAAAACCCATGTTTCTGGGCTCCACTCCCAGATTTGCTGATTTAGTAGGTTCAGGTTGGAGCTGGGAACTGACAAGTTCCCAAGTGACATTTAAGCTGGTAGCTGGGAGGCACACTTTGAGAACCACTTTTTCAAAGAGAAGTCATGACATATCAAGAGCAGAGAAGCAGAAGCAATCCATTTTGTGTTCAAACAAAGGGGTGTGTTGTCTGTAGAGAATTTTCAAACAACAATAAAACGAGACAATTGGTCATGTTTTATTATCATGCTCAGGCAACTCTGAACAATATCAGTTAAAAAATACCCCTGGGGAAAAAAAAATTTCAGTGGTCTGCACTGAAACAACTACTGTGACTGCTCTTGCATATGCTTCAAATTAGCACATTTTAATCCTTAGTAAATATTTTATCCTTAATAAATATTTTATTCTGTATAAAAGCTAATTTGGGAATCTAATTATAGAGTTGGTTTCCAACACACTTAGGCTCAGCTACACATGCATATTTGGAGAGTAAGTTTTTGGTGGTTCATATTGGTTTGAGCTCCTTCAAACTCACCTCAGGCACAGTTTGTGTCTAACTTACTACAGATTTCTCTTTTTTAAAATTTATTTTTATTGTTAGACTTATTGGGGTGACATCTGTTAGCAAGGATTACTGAAAGCAACAAAGAAAAAAGAAATGAACAAACAAACAAATAACCCAGATTTCTGCACTTAAACAGTACATTCAAAATTAAAAGAGGACATAGTTGTATATGACTTTTCTTTTCCAAGTTATCTTAGTCTTTCTGGAGTGAAGTTTTAGATGAAGTTAATCAGACAAAAATATTCACAAACAGTGGAACTCAACCTTGAACAATGTACAATAAAATAATAAACTTTAAAATTGTCCCTTGGATTTGGCAATGGTTTCTTAAATAAGACACCAAAAGCACAAGCAACAACAACAACAAAAAAAGAATAGGTAAATTATACTGCATCAAAAGTAAAAATTCATCATCTTAAAGTGTATATTCACAAAGTTGTGCAATCATCCTTGCTATCCAATTCTAGAACATTTTCATCACTCCAAAAAGAAGCCTGATATCCATTAGCGGTTGCTCCCATGACCCTCCTTCCCAACCCCTGGCAACCACTAATCTACTTTGCCTATATGGATTTGCCTATTCTGAACACTTCATACAAATGGAATAATACAATATGTGGTCTTTTGTGATTGACTTATTTCATTTAGCATCATTCTTTCAGGGATGCTCCGTGTTGTAACATGGCTTGGAACTTTGTTTTCTTTTTATTTCCAAATAATCTATTGTATGAATATACCACATTTTATTTATCGACTCATCAGTTGATGGACTATTGGCTATTGTGTCTAATACTTTTACGAACATCCACATACAAGTGTTCATGTAGACATATGTTTTCAACTCTCTTGGGTGTATTCTTCAGAGAATTGCTGGGTCGTGTGCTAACTCTGTGTTCAACTTCTTGAGGAACTACCTCTAAGTCTGGCTCTATCACTCACTAGCTGTGTGACCAAGGGCAGATTGTTTCATTGCTCTGTGGCTCAGGTACCTCATCTGTAAAAATGGGATAATAAGGGATATTTTTTGCTTACTTCCAAAGCAATTGCACCATTTTACATTTCCACCAGCAATGTATGAGAAGTCCTATAGCACACATCCTTACCACTACTTGTTATCACATGTCCATTTCATCATAGCCTCGTAGCTGGTGTGAAGTGGTATCTCCTGTGGGGTTGACTATTGGGTTGTTTTCTCTTATTGACTTACAGAGTTTTAAAAATGGAGAAGCCATTGTTCCTATACTATTTATTAGCATAGTCCATTCTCCCCACTCTTCCTATTGGATTGATTGTGCTCTTTCTGCCATGTATCAAGTCTCTGATATATTTGGTCTGTATCTGAGCTCTCTACCTTTTTAAACTGATTTGAAATAATTCTACCCTAAATAATTTCTATAGTTTAATAATAAATCTTTATATCTGGTATCTTGTTCTTTTTCAGAATTATCTTTAATATTCTTTGATATTTACTCTTTCATATAAATTTTGAAATCCATTTCACTAATTACATAAAATATCCTTATAAGTTTTTATTGGAATGAATTAAATTTATAGGTTTATTTTGAGAGAGAAGTGATATCTTTATGATAATGAATAATCCTATCCTGTTTATGTTATACTTCTCTATTTATTCTTTTATATTATCTTTAAAATATTTTGTATTTTCCTCTGTAAGATCCAGCATATCTTTTATAAGATGTATTCCTAGATACCATATAGATTTTATTGACATTGAGAATGGTATCTTTTCACCTATTACCTTTTAGTTTCTCATTTCTGTATATAGTAATTATTGACCTTTGTATGTTGATCTTGTACCTAGTAGCCCTGCCAAACTCTCTAGTTTTTCTCTAGATTTTCTTGGATTTTCTAAATTGACAGTACTATGAGGCCTGACAAGTTCATGAACTCATCCTGGAAAAAGTGCTACATACCTCATTGCTGAATATCACTATGGTCACCTTCCAAGTACTCCCCTTGGGAAGCTATGCACTGATGCCAGCACCCAGTCCACCCTTCAAAGCAATTTTGGAACTCTTTTTCTAGAATAGCTATCAAAGCTGTTGTCATACCCAAAATCTGACAATTAAGTTCACGAACTTGTCACCATGTGCTTACGTTGGCAGCACTGTACAAATAACTTGTTAAGGTTATGACACTTGGCAAGGTTATGACAGCTTACTGAGTTGTTTGTACAGTGCTGCCAACCTTAAGTGCATGGTGGCAAGTTTGCAAACTTAATTGTCAGACATCATATAACCTTCAAATACAGACAGAGTTGTTTTTTGCTAACTTTTACACCTCTTATTTATTTCTCTTATTACATAAGTAGGAACTCTGGAATAATGGTGAACAATAGTGGTGATAGACAGCAATCTTACGTTGTTCCTGACTTGATGGCAGCACTTCCAAACTTTCATCTTAAGTATAAAGTGTAGATTTGGGGTAGATACCCTTTAATAGATTAAAACTTTCTTTCCTATTTCTAATTTGCTGAGTTTTTATTATAATTCACATTTAGTTTTGTTGACTGATATTTCTGCATGTTTGAAAGGATCATATGATTTTCTCCTTTACCAGTTAATTGGAAAATCCCAGTGATAGATTAGCTAATGTTAAATTATCCTCCTGTGAGTCAAGGGAAAATTAATATGAGGCCTGGGTAATGCATGCCTGCCTGACACTCGGTCTTGCACAGTACTGTTTCCCTGAAAACTGCAGGGTTAAGATAAACGGGGTATATGGTGCCTGCCACCTTTGTTGTGTGCAGAGGTTTAGAGGGGTTGTCAATGGACACACAGGCTGTGGGCTTACACAACCAGAATGGTATGAAATATTGGTGGGAGATAGAGGCTGCCGTAAGTCAAGGTGACGCCCACAGACTTAGGCTTTCCTGCGAAAGCTGTACATGTGAGTGACAAAAGAAGCTGAGTACTTGGGTAGCTAGCTACTCAGCCTCCTAGGAAGAGGAGAACACAGTATCTGCCATATCTCCTGCTTTGTATTCTAGATTTAAATCATTTGTGTCTCATGGGTCTGATTGCCAACTTGAACCCATAATCACAGCTTTGGTACTGCAACGTGCATTCCAATGGTCATGATTTTTTATACACTACTGGATTCTATTTGCTATCTTTTTATTTTATTATTTTTGCAAATGTACTTATGAGATTGGGATACATTTTCTTTTCTCATAGTAGCATCCCAGATTGGTTTGGCATTGGTTAATAGGTCCACAATCGTCATCTGCAATCCCAACATCAAAAAGTTATGAAAACTAGCAATAGGGTTTTTTGTCCCCAGTGGAGTTGGGGGGAGGTATGTTTTAATCAAACTCATTTGGCAGTAAAACCTCATCTAAACTGATGTGAGGCTATTTATAGTTTGTATTTATTCCTACTTAGTATGTTTTGCTATCGAAATATTAACGTATTTGACTGTAGGAGCTGGTCCAGACTGTGCTAGGGGTGTTATCCACAACTTAGTGCATAATCTCCGAAAACTCAAAAATGCTTAAGATAAAGAAAGGATCATGGACTTATTTTAGCCTAATAAAATGATTTGATTAGCTTTTCCTGTTTCCTTCTCTCCCTTTCTTTTTCTTTCGTTATTTGAAGTAGTTTGCCTCAGATAGGGGATAATTTGTTTCTTTGAAATGTGGGAAGGAGTTCCCTGGTGGTGTAGTGGCTTAAGGCTTTGGCGCTGTCAGCGTTGTGGCCTGGGTTCGATTCCCAGCCAGGGAGCTACCCACATACCAAAAAGCAATAAAAAAAAAATGTGGGAAGCTTGTTTGTAAAGCTATCCGGACTTTATGTCTTGTGTGTGCGTGTGTGAGAGAGAAAGAGGGCGGGGGGGAGAGTTGTTATTGGTGGTGGGTAACTTGCTTTTTCTGAGCATCAGTTCTTTGATGCCATTCTGCCCAGCAGTATCCAACCAGGCCAAGCCTTTCTAGTTTCCTTTGAGGAAGCTGGATCCTGCAACTCAGTGACATTGGAAACACTAAAGAGAAACTGTTACTGGGCCATTTGATTTGCAGAAACTACTGGGTTTTGGAGGAACAGTTTGGGAAGAAAAAGGCTTTTCAGGATTGTTTTCAGAGGAGTTGTATTTAGCTTAGTTATGGAGTCCATGTTTTAAAAAATTTTTAAATGTCCCTCCAGGGGGCAGTCTTGGATCACAAACTGATATGCTAGAGTTTGTTTTTTTTTTGTTTTGTTTTGTTTGATGTTTTATTATTAAATTTATTGGGTGACATTGGTTAGCAAAAATTTTACAGGTTCTAGGTGTATAATTCTACAGTGCATTGTCTATGTGTTGTATTATGTGTTCACCACCCACAGTCAGTTCTCTTTCTATCACCATATATTTGACTCCCCCTCCGGTATGGTAGGATTTTTAAAAACTTTACCTTACATAGATTAAATGGAGTGTCCATTTAGGTATGCATTATTTTCACACTTTACAGATGAGGAAATTGAGCCTTAGACAAGCTAAGTAACTTGCTTAGCTCACGGAAGTTGTAAGCAGCATAAGGCAGATCTGGGATTTTAACCTAGATTTCAACCAACACTATATTCTCAGTCTTCTTTTCTCTCTCTCTCTCCCTCCCATCTCCCCTCCCTTTCTTCCTCCCTCCCTCCCCCTCCACTTTCTTTCCCATAAAAACACTATAGCAAAATGGTTATGCACCAACTCTAACGTCAACCTGCTTGACCAGGAAAGCTTGGCCCATATGAGTACCCACAGGGCAAAATGGTGTCAGGAAATTGATTTTCATGAAGAATCAGTCACCTACCATGCCTACCAAAGTTTAGCTCTATCATTTATCAGCTGTGTGACCAAACAAAGGTTACTTAATTGCTCTGTGGCTCAGGTTGCTCATGGGTAAAAAAATGAGAAGATATAGGAAATTTTTACAGTTTTGAGCATATGCAAATAGACTTACCTACTGCATGATTTGGAGCCTGTGTTGCTAATGAAGTACAAGAAAGCAATTGGTCAGGGCCCCAGAAGAAGGCACCAAAGTAACTGCATCTTAAAGAACTAATTAGACTCATCAAGAAAACCAGCTTTGTAATGAACTTGTTGTAGTTGTGATCTGTGCCTCAACTATACTATTTGGAGTAAACCTAATGGACTTACTGAGTTGATAAAGTTCCAAAAACCACAAATGGAATTGAGACTCATCCATTACAAACCAAACAATCTTGTGCTGACAAACTAAAGACTTGTTTAAATCAGCCAACCTTCCCTTATGAAACTGCACCTTTTGTCCTTGTCTTGTTCTTGGCCTGGGAGTCTGTCTTCATGGGGCCTGTTCTCCCTTCTACATGAGTCTTACCTGCCTGCAAGTAAACCTGCCATGCTTTAGCTAACCCGCCAAGTTGTTTTCTGACAATCAGCCTGCCAACCCAATTCCACAGGACCCAACTTCTGTATTGAATCATGTGTTCCCGCTTGATCTGGCATCATGTTCAGTTCAACAATAATTGATTATTGGTATTTATTTTTCCTTTTATTTGGGATAATCAGGCTCATCTCATAAGACTATTTTAATAATAAAATGAGGTGATATATGTAGGGTACTTAGAACAAAGCCTCAATAAGTGTTATTGCTACTAATTTAACAAATTTTTTTTTGAGTGCCTATGATGTCAGGCACTGTTCTCTGTTCAAGGGACACTGAGGTATGTGTGTCAGGAAGGCTCCCATCAAGAGCTAGAAACCACACTGTTTATTTGAGCAGAGAGAATTTAATCTCAAGAAATGTTACTTAGGAATAATTGGTTCGCCAAGGAAAGAGAAGAAAGTAAGGTATCTCAGAGGCAGCAATTACAGGAAGCAACTACAGAAGTCCCCACTTACCCACAGGGACATATTCCAAGGTGCCCAGCAGATACTGAAGCCGTGGATAGTACCTAACCCTATATATACTATACTTTTCCCTATATGTACACACGTACCTTTTCACTTAAAGGAAGCACTTTACAGCTTCTCTTTGGCATATCCAAATTGCCAGTATCACTACTCTTGTGCTTAGGGGCAAAGTAAAATAAGGGTTATTTGAACACAAGCACTGTGACAGTCAATCTGTAATCTGAGATAGCTACTAAGTGACAAATGGTGGAGAGCACATGAGTATGGATACACTGGACAAAGCTGTTGAAGGGATTAAGTAGGATAAGAATATGAAAAAGAATATAAAATTGCTATTGGATCTGGCAAGGTGGAGGACTTTTGTACCCAGGACTTCCTTTAGCTAGGAAATGAACACTTCTTCATTTTCATGGGGACAGGAGAGATGGATCCAAGTTTGTAAACTTGGTGATAGAAAGATGATGGAGTTTTTCTTTTTTTCTAACAAAATGTCAATAAAACGAGCCCATGAGTTGTGATCACTAGTCAAAGAAGGTATATTAGATCATCAAAATTCTATCGAACACATATGAGGTGATATGAGCTGCAAGACCAACCCTAGGCATTGGGACTATAAAAAGGGTTTATGTAACAGTTGTGATGGTGAGAAGAATCACCATGGATGTTTGCAACGCCAGACCCCACCAGGTGAAAATCTCTAGTTGTTTGTAACTTCAGTAATGACCAGAGGTGGTTATTAGTTGGGTTAATTAACAGCTGCTGTAACTAACAACTCCAAAATGTAAATAGCTTAACTTAATAGAGAGTCATTTTTTATTCATACCGTAGTCTGATGCAGGTTGGTGAAAGCTTTGCTCTAAACATTCATTCAGAAGCCCAGACTTCTGCTTTAGGGTTTTTGCCTTCCTCTAGGTCCATAAAGTCCTCTTCATTGAGCTGATAGATGGAGAAGAGAAAGAAACATGGATGGGAGGTTTGCATGGGCCAGGCCTGAAGGAGAAACATATCGCTTCCACTCCTATTCTGTTGGCCAGATCTCAGTCACATGTCCACACTCCAACTGCCCCAGCTGAGGTCCCACTGAGACTGGCATCAAGCACCTGACATATGTGTGATGATGTCTCCAGATGACTTTAGGGCTCAGCTGTCAAATTTTCCCAGTTGAAGCCCCAGACAATGAGGAACAGTGATAGCTATCCCCCACTATGCCCTGAACGAATCCCTACAAATTAGACTGACAAGGCGTACTGTTTCAAACGGGACAGAAAACAAAGGTACTGACCCATTTCACATGGCACATATGGTCAGCCTAGTCTGATTGGGCTAATTTCAAGGTGTCCGCAGGCCGATCACACATACCGTTTGAATTGGGACAGTACCGTTGTTTTCTGTCCCATTTAAAATGGTACTTCTGGTCAGCCTACTACACATGTATAAATTCTAATCTCTTAATAAACTCCTTTTTCTATAGTATTCATGGTGCTCCTGCTTGTCTGATCCAATCCTGATTGATACAAACCATGAATCTTTTTTTTTTTTTTTTTTTTTTTTTTTTTTTTTTTTTTTTTTTTTTTTTTTTTTTTTTTTTTTTTTTTTTGCTTTTTGGTATGTGGGTAGCTCCCTGGCTGGGAATCGAACCCAGGCTGCAGCACTGACAGCACCAGCAACGAAGCCTTAAGCCACTACACCATCAGGGAACTCCCCCAAACCATGAATCTTAACAGAACATAATTCCCATTCTGAATGGTACGCGTGCCACACAAGTTGAGTATCTTTAATGACTAACATATATTTAAATGTCTCCCCCAGATTCAGAATATTTTCATTGCTGATATTTAAAAGAAACACTATCTAAACACCACTGTCTCTTTATTCTGGTTGTTCATCTCTGAAAATTTTCTATCAGTTCTGGATCTTTTAAGAAAACAAAGCCCTCCCCACTTACTACTTATACAAATGTTATAATGCACCAACAATAAAACCAAATTATAGGATAAACTATTTAGAGGCACTAGCGTGAGTAATTTGAGAATAAAGATAAACTGATGATTCCTCTAAAGCACAGAGCATTTCGTAAAGAATGGGCAATGCCGTGACTGCAGAGACGAGGGCGGAGTAGTAGACAGCGTTCTCTGTGTTTCTGAGAAGTCACTATTTTAGGAGGCCTGTTTATCAATGTTCATGATGATATCCAATGAATTAATGAGCTTATATTACAACTTGTATTTATAAATAATTAATCATACTATTTATTGCAGTTGTTACTTGGCATTCACCAACTAATATGGTTGTATTTCAATATTTCATCAACTGTTGCAGTCTTAATGGTGGATATCTGCTTAGCAGCCCTGTTAAGCACAGTGCCTGTCACCCTGGGGGTGGCAGGTGGCACAAAATTGGGTGGTTTATGAGAGGTCTTTTCCCACTTGCAAATTCTCCTTTACAATTTGAATTGCACTCTAGTCTAGACCTCCATGCCCTCAGCCATGCCAACTCTCTCACCTCCACTCAGCAGCCCCCTCCAGCCCCCTCTCTACCCAGAAACCCAAGTAATCCTTAAAAAATGTGATTCATGTCACCCACACCCAGCCATAAAACAGTCTGTTGGCACTTCGATACTACCCAACTCCTGGCCATGCCTTCTCTCAGCGAACTTGCTTCTCTTGGGCCACAGAGATCTTTTTGAGCTCGTGTGACAAGCCACTCTTCCTCACTCAGGGTCTCGGCCCACGTGGTCCCTTCAGCCTAGAATATTCTTCCTCTTCTTTCACCTGGATGATCAGTTCTGGTCCTCTAGATGTCATCTTGGAGGTGCCCCCCCACATCTTCAAATTGTCATCAAATTTAGCACCTCCTTATTTGATCATAGTACCCTGTTCATTTCTCTCATAGCATATTCTGACAATGATGTGTAATTACATTATTGGTTTACTTTTCATGCCTGCTGCTCCCATTTGACTGTAAGCTGTATGACAGGAGCTGCCATGTTGGTCTTTATGATGGTTAATTTTGTGTCAACTTGACTGGGCCATGGGGTGCCCGGAACATTATTCTGGGTGTACCTGTGAGGGATGAGATTAGCATTTGAATCAGGGGACTCAGTAAAGCCGATTGTGTGAGCTGCGGCCCACCAGCCACATGCAGCCCAGGACAGCTTTTAATGTTGCTCAACACAAATTCCTAAACTTTCTTAAAACATAGCAAAAATTACACACAGACTTTTTTTTAGATCATCAGCTATTGTTGGTGTTAGCATATTTGATGTGTGGCCCAAGACAATTCTTTCAATGTGGCTCAGGGAAGCCAAAAGGTTGGAAATCCCTGATTTAAGGTTCAAATAAAAGAAAAAGCTGAGGGACAATTCAGTCTCTCTGCCTGGCTATTTCCTTTCTGGGCCATTGGTCTTCCCGTGCCTTTGGACTTGGTCTAGGGCTTAAAATGTACACCATCAGCTCTCCTGTCTCCAGTTTGCTGATTGCAGATCTTGGATTTCTCACTCTTCATAATTGTGAGAGCCATTCCTTATAATAAATATCTTTATCGATGTGTGTGTGTGTGTGTGCGCGCACGTGCGCGCGCGTGTCTGTGTATCCTCTTGGTTCTTTTTCTCTTGAGAACCCAGACTAATATAATCTTATTCACATTTGTATCACCAAAATTTGGAACTTAATAGGAATCCAATAAATACATATTAAACGAATGAGTAAATGATGTAAGTTGAAAGGAGACACACGTAGGACTCTCATGAAAAAGGAGGCCCAGGGCTGTGAGGGTGGAGAGAGTTGAGCCCTCCCCACTTAGCAGATGGCCTGCTTCATCAGCTAGACAGAGTCCTGTGTGAAGGTAGGAACCCTCTGGACTTCCATGTCTGCTCCCAATTTTTCCAGTGTTTGTCCTAATTTTCTTTTCTATCACCTCAAAGGAGGAGGTTCCCAATTTCCCTTTTCCAGATTGTTCCACCAACCTTTGCCCTCAGAATCTTCCTTCTACCTCTTTTTCTCCTCCTTCTCCATACCAAGTGCCCCCGATAACGTCCCTGTTCTCTGGAAGCATCTAAAGTCTGTGACCACTGCCCAGTGGTCCTCTTTTGTTGTCACTTGTCATTTTGTGGCTCTATCTCTGGCTCTTTGATTATGTGCTCAGTGAAAAGAGAGCAACAATAGCTAAAATGTATGAACATGTGTGCACCAGACAATGTTCTAAACACTTAAGAGGTATTGTTGCAGTTAATCTTCACGATACCCTTGTAAGGTAGGTTCTAATTTTATTCCAGTTCTACAGGTGAGGAAACTAGAGAGGTTAGGTGACTTGCCCAGGGTCACACAGTGAATGAAATGATTGGAATGAAGGCTTCGACTTTCCATTTCACCACCTCTGTGTGTGCCCTCCCTGCCCTTGCCAGGAAAAAACACTGCAAGGAAGAGCCTTGTCCTCATTGTCTGGCTTCTCTACCCATCTTCCCTTCAAAAGTCCTCCAGAACCTCTGGGGGCACTCAGAGACCCCTTCAGTGTGCCCACAGCGCCTTCTGCAGGCACCTGCCTTTCACTGCACCTCCTGTCTGCACTTAAAATGGCCTTTATTAGTTGAGTGGTTCAGCTAGGCTGTGTCCCAGGGTCAGGGTGAAGGAAAGGATGTGCCAAGGATTGGCAATGGAGTGAGGAAAAGGAGATCAATAAGGAGAGCAGCACTTGGATCAGGGAGTTGGTCCTTTCACCTTTCCACCCATCTCTGCCCCAATCCTGAGCCCATTTCCATCACTTTTAGTCCTTGAAGTTCAATTAACTAAAGTTTCAGTTTCACATTTGACTCAAAACCTCTTTCCCAGTCCACTCCATCAAAGGGCAGACGTAGGGCTCCAGAGCCTGGGGGAAGGGAGGGAGCTCTTACCCACTGACCTCCTTCCTTGTGATTTCTTTTGTACAGGCTTTAGGGAGGAGGGAGAACAGAAAGAACAGGTTGTGACTGTTGCCCATCGTGAGTTGGGGCAGGCCTCCTCCTGTGGGTCATAACTGCAATCCCCCTGCACAAATAACTACACATCAGCTGCTGTGCTTTTAGTGTCCAACACTAGGGGTGATGTTCCAAATATTTAACAACCAGAAATGCAGACACCAACCCATCAGAGCAGTGGCTGGCCAGTTCCTGGAGCAGGGTTCTGAAAGCTCCATGCTGTGCCAAGCCAGAGGTAGGGGGCGGTGGCAGCTCCACTTGGTGGTTCAAAAGTCCAGGGAGTCCTGGGGGAAAGGGGCAGGGTGGCTGAGGTGGTCGGAGGCACTTGGGAAAGTGGCTATTTACCAAATGATATAAAAACGGTTTAATATTTTAGCATTTGGTATAGTTGTTCTGGTATGTTCTGGTTGAATTTCAGCTTTGCCACCACTAATCAATTCATTGTGTATAGACTCAGAGCCAGCAATGAGATCCCTATAGGCCCTGCTGGTGAGAGAACTGATCACGTTCTCTTGGATATTGATGGTCTCTTGAAACACAACTACATTTTTTTTTGCTGAACCCCAGTTGTCAGCATGCCATGTTCCTTTGCAGCAGTCCTAGCAAGCCCACAGCTTTCAATGTCATCTAAACTCTTTATCCCCAACCTCGGGGTCTATAGCTGTGCTGTCCAGTCTAAAAGTACAACCTACATGTGATTATTTAAATTAAAATTAATTATAATGAAATAAACATCTTAAATTCAGTTCCTCATTCACACTAGCCACATTTCAAGTGCTCAGACTGACTAGTAGCTCCCACATGGGGTAGCCTGGATATAGAGCATTTCAGTCATTGCAAAAAGTCCTGTTGATCAGTGCTGGACCATAGGATTCATTTTCTGCAACTCTCAGAAACTGACCACTCAAGGATACAATCTTTACCCTCTCTCCAACTGGCGTTGCCACCACATCTTCTCTTCCTAATGCGTTGTCCGACCTTGTCCTACCCCTGCTATTGCAGCACTGAGGCAGATCAACACACGTTGTGGGTCAGCTGAGGCAAAACTGGGAAATGAGTCAGATTCCTTTTCCTGAAGATACCCCAAAACTTTATGAGCTAATTCTTTGGGGTCCCCCTGCAAGTGTTTTGGGGAAAGGAACCATCTGAATAAACCCACCAGGAATGAGGTGAGAGAATAGCGTGTCTGCCTTTGCAATCCTAGTATTCCTCCAGTCTCAGTACTCTTTATGGAAATCTAGTAGAAGACTAAGAGATTCTGGGGCTCCTTTTGAAGGTGATCCTCTCTCAGCAAATGCTGCAGAAAGGTGGCTGAAACTCCAACCTTCAGTACTCTGAACTTACAGTACCGGTCACTTACCTGCTTGCTCTCAACTCTATTCTCATCCTACTGTGTTCTCTCCTCTGTGTAGCAAGGGGCTGGAAGCCCGTACACTACAATATCTCAGATTTCTTTATCAACTGGCTAATGAAAGGCACCAGTGGGACTTTGGAAGGCCAGAGGGAGAAGCCTTTTTGCTTTTTTCCAGAAATGGTAGGAGCAGCAGCTGCCACAGCAGCAGACATGATGGGTGAGTGCAGGCTGGTGGGTTCCTGCTCAAGGAATACTCTTCCTGAGGTTGTGGCCATGACAGGCACTTTAGCAACCCCAGCAGCGTGGTGCTCATGAACTCTAGCTCTGGCAGTCACAACAACAGCACAAGTGACTTCAGACTTCCAGACTAAAGCAAGAGTGGGAGCTCATGGCTTCCTGCAGGGCACCTGTGGTGGCTTTAATGGTGGCAGCAGCAGGTGCCCAATGCAATGAGTGTGGCTTCTGGATAGCATCCTTTTCCACTTTTCCCTCTCCAGCCTAGGGGTAGCCGTGGCTCCCTCTAATTAGAAATCTCTGAGTAACCTCACTGTGTTTCCTCTAGCGCTTCTAAACACTTTCGTGTCCAATCTCCTATATTAAATTCCCTCTTTGAAATACTAGAATGATTTTTGTTTGTTTTCCCTGGAATTTGAAAGGAAATAGGGTGAGCCATGCCCAGCTTCCTCCACTCCATCTTTCCCTTTGCACTGGTTGGAGATGCCACAGGATGGCAGAACCACGACGTGGAAGGAGACTTGGTTCCAAATCCCAGTAGGGAGAGCCACTCATCAACCTGACACTGACCCTAGACTATACATAAACAAGAAATACACTTCTACTGCACTAGAGTTATTGCATGTTTGGGTCCATTTGTTACAGCAGCTTAGCCTTTTCCCCAACTAATATAGCACTTTAACAGTGATTTACATATTTATGTGAATATAGTGCCTACTTGTACTACAGCAGTCTGCTAAGCACTTTATCCTTCTTAAATGCTCCCACAAGTAGGTCTTTATATTATTTTCATTTACAGATTAGGAAACTGAATTGCAGAGAGGTTAAGCAACTTGTCCAAGGGCTAATTTGAAATTCTATATACTTGAGTAGATATTTTATATGATATAATAATATATCTATATAGATAGAGTAGCCCTTTGACATAGGTACATCTATAGGTATAAATATAGATATAGATATACATAGATATAGATATAATTTATTCCCATTTGGTTTCATCTCTGCTTGGTCTCCACTCCTCTGTGCTGCCCCAGGAGGCTGACTTGTGAACTGCATCACCTGGGCTTCTCTGCCCTGTGGCTTCCAGTTGGGTTTGGCCAATGGAGAATGGGAATAGGAGGAGGTCAAGGTATATTTATTCCACCCACCCTTAGCCTCTTTCCACCAGGCCACATGTTTGCAGTGGCTGTGTTAACTTACCAAAGGCCAGGGCTCCCACTGGAAAGCTCTCTCCTACAACCTGCTCTGCTCCCTCTCCTTGCCTAGAGGTAGTAATGGCTTTCCACTGGTGCTATCCTCCGGGTTAAGCTGACCAGACGTACCATTTTAAACAGGGCAGAACACAACACTGTCCCATTTCAAATGGTATGTGTAGTCAGTCTAGTCTCACTGGGCGAAATTCAAGGTGTCAGTAGGCTGACCATTTGTACTGTTGAAACAGGACAGTGCCATTGTTTTCTGTCCCAATTAAAATGGCACTTCTGGTCAGCCTACCCAGGGTGCTTGACAATCCCATGCGGATTTGTCTCAGCCCTGCCCATATCTGTGTAAATAGTTCACCCGTTGACCTGTCTTTAGTTATCTCTTTGAGTGCCATCTGTTTCCTGATAAGTACACTTGTATGTGTTTTTATAATTCAGGAGCTTCTGTTGTCCTTGGTAGGAACACTCAGCTTCCCTACGCTGGGCACACATGCTTTGGGAGGACTTTATCTGTCCGTTCCAAGGTAGGCGAGTGACTCAGCCCTGGGCAATCAGAGCTCTGCATCCTCCTGTCCTCAGCAATTGATTCAGAGCTTAGCATGGATCCCAAATGAGAACCAGAATGGGCTGGTGATCGGCTGTGCTGGGGAAGAGAAGCCCTATTCTGTTCTATGGGACTCTAACCAAGAGTGTGTTGGCCTAGAGATGCTGGCAGATACGTTGCCATTATGTGGATCTCAAGAATGAAGTCAGCATAGGAGAGCACAGATCTGGAAGGAGGTCACATATTAATCGCATTGTTTCAGCTCCTGCATCAAGCCATTCCTACAGTTCAATATACTCCTGGGATTGTCTCTTACTTGAGTCACTATACTCCTTTTTTGTTTAACCCATTGTGGGCTAGATTTTCTGTTACTTGTACCCACATGCTATAAGTGACAGAGAAATATGCCAAACTCATATGTGTTTTCTGCAAGCAAACAGATCATCTCCAGATAACTTAATTTGAAAGGAAGGAAGGAAGGAAAGAAGGAAGGAAGGAAGGAAGGCAGGAAGGAAGGAAAATGAATGGGGGGGATGTAAAGTGGCTCAGAGTACCAAATGAAAAGCAGAAGTAGGTCTTGGAAAGGACACATACCAGAATGGTCCCTGGGGATTCAGACAGCAGGAATGAATGAATAAACAGTGTCATCAGAGCACTGCCCTAGAATAAACCAGCGGTAACCATCCTCAAGTCACTATATTCAACATTCAGATTAACTTGTAAAAGAAAGAAAGAGAATGAGGAAAAGAGAGTTGACTTAGCCTTACTTAAGTCTCATGCCCAACCCTTGTGCATGGAAAGGCAGGACAACTGGATTGATAGTCCCACCTAGTCTGTGCACGTATGGAGCTGGGTAATTCCCCAAAGCAAAATCTGTTCTAAGCACTTGGAGTATTATAACCCTCAGAGTAGCCCTTTGAAATAGGTACTGTTAGTATTATCCCTGTTTTACAGGTGAGGAAACTGAGACATAGAGAGGTAAAGTAACTCACATAGCTGGTAAGTGATGAGCTGGGATGTGAACCGAGGCAGCCTGGCTCCTGAGTGTGTGCACTTAACCCACCCCACTATAGGGCTCCACCAGCAGGAGGGGAATGAAGGCAGGGCAGGCAAAAACACAAGGTTTCTTGCAGGTAATGTTCAAAGCAGGGATGTATTCACCAGACCAAAAATAAAATAAATAAATAAATAAATAAATATATATATATATATATATATATATATATATATATATATATATATAATAGAGAGATTTCTATTTTGGAAAATTAAAAAAAAATTCTGCTTAGCCAATAGGAGAAAGAGAAGGAGCCCAAAGCTGGTGACCTCACTCTCTCCCAGACACAAAGAAGACTGTGAATTATCTAGGACCCAGGGGAACTCCAGCTGTCACCAGGCTGCCCTAGCCAAGGCTGAGGAAACCCAGGGCCTCAGGAAGGCATTATCCATCTTAAAGGCACTGTTCAGGACCAAGAAGGAAGAATGCTAGCACTCTGGTGAAGCAAATGGAAGTGGTCACTGCCTACAGACCTCTGCCCTCACTGAAACCCTCAGTTCCCTCTGTGCCCCTTTGCAGGGGCCCCAGTGTCCCTTCTTCCCTGCAGCCTGCTCAGTCCTCATTCTGCAAGGCCCACTCTTCAACACTGTGGAACAGGTGTTGCCAAGGCTCCCAGCCTGAGAGCAACAAGGCCCATAACAAAGCTCCAGACCTTAAACCTCACCCCTCTGCCTCAGCCTTCAACTGTAGAACAGTGGGAAACCCAGCTCTGTTCTGGACACTGTCCCTTCCCAGGAACACAGGTCAGTCAGTGGTTAAGAGTGTGAGCTTTGGAGTCAGACCTAGGCTGGCATCCCAACTCTGTTGCTAATGGGCTGTGTTACAATAGGCAAATTACGTAACCCCTCTGAGCCTCCATCCACTGCCGTGAAATAAAGTAACGACACCAGGGCTGAAAATCAGTCCCTACGCACTGGTACAGCTGAACTGGCTGTTTGAACATTAAAATACTTCCAAATTGACTGGTAAATAGTTAGCTGTAGCCCAGGGGTCCCCACCTCCCTAGCTGCTTGCTTCTCTTGATCTAACAGCTGAAGTGTTAACTCTTGGCAGAACAGAGACCTGCTAAGTCCTTGCTCTAGCACTAAGGCCAGCATCCATTCTGAGTGGTAATGCTCATGCTGAACGAGTTGTTAGATATTTTTAACGTCACCCCTGGGAGTGGTCATCTCTGGGATTAAGTGAGATGATGCAGATAAAGGAGTTGACAGAGAGTCCGGTACATAGTGAAGCAACTCAGTCAATGTCAGCTGTTATTGCTGTAAACATCAAACTTAAAGAGCACAGGCAGGATCAAGATCAGGGTCTCAGTATTATAGTATGAGCAGTTGAAAATGAGTTGTAGCTGGCACTTCAGGAATAGTCACAGGCCCCAAGATGATTCATGGGTGAAGCTGCATGGGTGGTTCTGCCTGGCTTAAAGAGTTAGAGCAGGACCAATATATCCTGCTTCACCAACTGCCCCTTGTCTTCCTTCTGCTTTCCTGGGATTCCTGGATCCCATGCCAAATTCCAGGGCTGAGTGTGGGGATGACAGGAGAAGCCACACACTGTACCCTTGCAGTTAAGGAGGGCTTCTCACTGTGTTCACTACTACCAGCTCTACTGCTACTGTTGGAGTCCCCTGTCTTGTTCGCCTGAGACAGAAAAGCTGCTCCCAGGAGGCTGGGATTTAATCGCCTTTCTAATGCCCCAGGGGATCAGAAATTCCAATCCAAGGTTCTACCCCTTAAGGACTTGAAGGATCTTGAAGAAGGCAGTATTGTGTAGTGGCTAGGGGTGTAGGTTCTGGAGTCAGACTGCTTGGGTTCAAATCCCAGCTCTGCAGCTTTACTCTAACAGCTATGTGAACTTGGGCTAGTCACTGAACTGCTCTGAGCCTCAATTTCCTCGCCCCGCCTACCTCAACTTTTGCTCCCTCAGCAGAAGCCCCGCCCCTTCTCCCCCGCCCACCACGCCACTCCAGCAGCTCTTCAGCATCCCCGCTCCCATTTGACCAATCCCCAGCCGCCCCGCCCCACTTTTGACAATTCTCGGCACCTGACTCAGCCAGAGGCTATCTGCTCCCCTTTCGCCCCCAGTTTGGAATAAAGGGGTTCCTTCTCACAGGCTTGGATCGGGAACTCTTAGCTGCCAGTGCAGCCGGGGCGGCCAAGCCAGGTTTTGGGGAGACCCCCCAGTGCTGGGAGGAGGTGTTCCCAGGGCCCTGAAACCTTCCAGACCCGCTCAGTGTAAACCGCCTCGGGTTTGTGTCAACATCCGAGGCCTGAGACTGGCGGCGGCTAGGGACCGGCTCCATCTACGGGACGGGAAGACGGGAGGGTGGGGCATAGAGGCGTATATGGGACAGGCAGGGGGATCCTTCCGGAGGAGATCCCGGGATGACTTTTTGGGGTCCATGAGAAATAAGGAAGGCCGGTGAGGGCTTGGAATCAGGAGCTGTAGGAAGCCCACGATTAGAGGTTGGAAACTTCGCCATCCTTGTTGAGAGCTCTCTGGCGCCCGCCCACCCCCTTTTCCGTTCTACTGAGTGAGGGGAGTGGCTGTGTGATACCAAGGTGTGGGTTGCTGACCACCCCATATTTTCCCTCCTCCATTCAGCTCCTCAGCAGCTCTTTGTCGTCTTCTTTCAATTTCGGGTGGGATAGGGAGGGGGTCACATCTTATGACTCATCCCCTCTTCCATCCCCACCCCCGCTGAGGCCCAAGAAGGGAAGGCTTAGAGACTCGGCTGTGGCTCTCCAGTTTCCATAGCAACAGTGCGGTTGTTTTTGGGAATCCGCATCAATCGTCGACACTTTTCACCCCGGGCTGTGGCCTGGGGTCTAAGCCTCAGGGTGGGGTGCAGATGGGGGTACTGCCTTCTGCCTTCCTCGCGACTCCTGGAAGGTCAGTGCAGGCAGGCGGGGCGCGCTCCAGCAGCCGGGCCTCACTGGCCACCCCGTCCCCACCTGAGATCCCGCCTGCCACTCCGCCCCAGCGGAGCCAATCAACGCCCAATCTGCCCGGGGTGAGGTGGGGCTTATGCAAATCGTGTCGCCTCCGAGAAACACATAGTGATACAAGAGCTGGGAGGCGGCTCCGGCGCGGACCTGGGAGAACCTGGCCGCTAGCCCGCGAGCCAGTCTCAGTCCCCGCGGCCCGCTGAGGCTCAGAGCCATCCAAGGACCCGGCGAGCGGCCTCAGGTAACGCGGGCGGGGCCGGGAGGAGGCCCTTGTCCCCTCCCCCTCCACTCCCCATTCCTATCCTTGTCTCCTGCCCTGTCTGATTCATCTCCCAGACCCCTGATTCTGCCTAAGGTGGCAGCATCTGGAGGGCCCGCCCCTGGCTAGGTGACCCCTTCACCCAAGTCCCGGCGCCAGGGGTCCCAGGAAAGGAGGCAGAGATGCCTCCTTACCCCCAGCTCAGGTAAGAACAACCACTGCTCTGGCCCCTAACACACACACACACACACACACACACACACACACACACACACCTGGAGGTGTGTTGCTGGCAGAGGCACTAGTCACCTTCCTTCCTTTGGACACAGGTAGTCCACACAGCTCAGTGGCAACTCCCACCTCCATGCATCCTACCTCCTACATCACCCAGCCCCACCAGCAGCTCACCACATTTCACATCACAAGGTCTCTGCTCCCAAAGACAGCCTCTAACTTCACAGAAAGCCCACTCCCACTTCACATTGCCCTCTTCTCCCACCCCTCAAGCTGGGAGAGCTCATAACTTGGCGAAGGGAAGAAGCTCCCCTCCTCAACCCCCACTTCCCCTCCCCCAGTTCTCCTCATGACACTCTCTCAACAGCGCCCCCTCCCCACGGTCCCATGCTAGGCAGAGGCCCCATATTTGGCCTCTTTCATCCTGTCTGAAGAATGAACCAGGGACTCTATCCCCCAGTAGACCACCCATACCTGTTGGTCACTTCTGCCAAGGTCCCAGCCTCCACCATTCCCCTCACCCCTCACCGCTAAAGCACCAAGTCCTCTTATTCTGCCTCTCAAATATCTTTCTAATTTGCACCCTCTCTGGCCTTCTTGTGCCCAGTTGCTCCCTCTCTCCTGTCTTCCTGCTGCTCCGCAGGGACTGTCCCAAAGCTCTATGTGGACTGAGTTGCTTCTTTCCCTAAGGTGGCCTGAACCTGGAGGGCAGAAAAGCTGAGTTCAAAGCTTGCCTTTGCCTCAGTGCTGTCTTACTTTGGCCAAGTCACTTCCCTCTCTGATTCTTTGTTGAAATGGGGAAGGGGTCAGCACAGAGGGTGGACTGGATGAGATGATCTTTAACAGCCTTCCGACGCTGAAACACTCTGGTTCCATGGCTGATTACAAGAAAACAGGACCTTTTCTCTCTTTCCCTGAAGCATGAGTCTGGTTCAGAGGGGAGGCCTGAGGGACTTTAGTGCTCAGCAAAGGGACATTGCTTTTTATCGAGACCTTCACCCAGGCCATCCCCTCCCACACACTCTCCAGGCCTGGGCCCCTTCACAGCTGTTAGGAGTGCCTCCTAGACCAGCATGGGCAGGCAGCTCCAAGGTGGAGGTGGTCAACAGGGCCCACTCTTGGTTTACCTTCCCCTGCCTCTCATTAAGAAGGAGAGGGAGAAGATGTGGCTGCTGCTGCTACTGCTATGGCTGCTGCTTGGAGAAGAGCAAAGGAAGGAGAGGAAAGAAAGAAAAATCTCCTGACCAGGGAGCTATTGTCACCATGGCAACCGTCTCAGCACCAGCTCCTCTGAAGCTGGGTGAGGGTATGGGATTATTGTATCCCTTAGTCTCTCCCACCCTCACTGCCATCTCCCAATTTGAAGCCCACAACCCTGAGCTCTGCCAGCTGGAAAAAGCCTCTTGGTACAGAGCACCAGCGGCTTTGTATATGGGGCAGTGCCAGTTCCTTAACAGCTGGAGGGCAGCCCTCAAGATGTAAGCAGAGGAACCTGCGCATGGTCAGCAGGGCTACAGCGCCAACAGAACTTGCCCTCAGTGCATTCTGGCCTTTGTCTTGCTGCTGATGAGCTCTATTTGACCTTGGGTGAACCCTTCCTTTCCCCGGGTCTGGCTTCCATTGCTTCTGGGTGCAATAGCAGGAGAATACAGATAGAACAGCCTGAGGCCATTCTACAGAGGAAGAAGGGGGTTCTGTCCCTCTCATGTAATCCACCAAGGGACATTCAGTGAACATCTCTCGGTTCCAAGCACAGCCTTTAGATCTCCGCAGAGTGGTTCTGTGCAGCCACAGAGGGCTGAGTGGGAACCCAGGTGGAGCAGCTACAAGAGGGAAAACTTAGGGACAATGGAAATAGTACTTTTCTACCTGTCCGAGCTGCCCCAAAGCAGACTGGGTCTTATGGGGAGGAGATAAGCTCTTAACCGTTGAGCAAAAAGGCCTGGAGAACTTTTTTTGGGTCAGGCAAGGGTTTAATGCAAAGGCCTCTCCCAAATCAGGCTCCATCCTAGAATTCTAGAGCACCAGGTGAGGGGCAGCGAGCTTTGAAGTCTACATACTTGTGGGACTCAACTCCACAGTCTCATAGGGTTTACTCATGCCCACAATTTTGTGTCCATGCTACTGACTATCCACTGTCCTAGCTAAGAGAAGCTGATCACAAGGAAGTAGACTGAGTTAGAGGTACTGATGGGCCACCCTGAAGGGTGGATATTTCCTAGGTATCAGACACCATGGCCTAGAGCTCAGCAAGATGATCCCACTGAGGTCGAGAGGGTGATCAGAGTTATGGTTTTCCCAAAAGGCAGGTATGAGTGGGGAAGGCCGCCCGTACTGGACAAGAGTAGCCAGTATTTGAAGAGGGTGGACCACAGTGGCATGGATTCGGCCTGGGTGCTCACCTGGGCCCTTGCACTGACCTGCTGTGTCTCTGAGCCAGTTTTCTCTTCTCTCTGTGTTTTCACTAAAATCAGGGGATGATCTTAAAGGGTTTTGCCAGCTTTGACCTGCTCATCTAAGAGCAGTAGAAGGAATGAGGAAAAATGAAGGAGGAGACATAGTCCTCAGTGGGCCTGGGGCCAGATGGAGGCAGGAAACAGGTATGGTCCTAGGAGACAGAAGCATGGGAAGGCAGCACAAGGCAGGGAGGAGAAAAGGAGCAGGAGGTGAAAGCCACACAGATACTATGACACACACAAAGACTGTGTGCTCTGACAGATTTGCAGTCTCATACATTGACTTGCTCCCACCCACTCCCCGCCCCTCACACAGATACTCAGGCACATCTCACAGGAGACAGCGGAAGAGGCTCTGCCTCCCCCGTCAGACATCTCCACCTCTGGGTTCTCTAGCTTCCTTGACTATAGCCTGAGCCTTCAGTGTGCTTTGCACTTGGGGAGGGGAGAACTGGGTTTGGAGCTTGCCTTCTTCTGCCCATGATGTTCCAGAGGCATGGTTGACTCTGGCCCCGGTATAACTGTTTGGGATGCCACAGTTCTAGGTTCCTGATGGTAGCATGCCTTCCCCTTCCTGGCTTCTCCTGGGGGCAAACAAGATTCCACAGGATCCTGTAGGTAGGTGGTGGGGGGATGTTGCTACCCTCACTGTTTCTTGATCTTCCTCATGGCGCAGTGGAAGAATCTGAGGTCCAGAGATATCCTGTAATTAACCTGAGGTCATGCTGCAAGGGAGGGGACATGGAACAGACCAATCTCTGGTTGTTTAGGGTGCTCCCAGCAGTAATGATTAGAAGCCACAGTGGTGTAGGGTAGGCTGTGGAATTGCAATTCCTTCTGCTGGCCTGAGGGCTTCATTTTCCAAAGTATCTTCATGACAAGCTACCCTGGGGTTGGAGTCTGGTGCCCTTCCAAAGAGTCCAGGTATGTCAAAGTCACCATCAGGCCATGTCCTGGGAAGCTCAAGCTCTGGAGGGAACTTCCTCCCCATAGTTCAGACCAGGGTGTCCACCCAGCCTTCAGGGCCTGGGGGGCCTCACTCAGGCCAGGCTTCCTTTGCAAACACTTCCTCTGGCACAGGCTACCTGAGGGGCTCATGCTCCCACTGGGGACTGACTCTTCATCCGCCCCCAACTTGCTTCAAGGCAAGACCACCTCCATCCATTCAGCCCAAAATCTGAGCATCTGCCTCAATTCCTCTGTCTCTCTCACCTCCACATCCAATTAGTCACCAAGTCCTACCAGTGCCCCCTCCTAACATCTGTCTGTCCATCCCCATCTCTCCACAACCCTTATGCTAGTCATCTCTCTCACCTGAACTATGCAGCAGGCCCCTGTCTGCTCCCCTTCCCTCCCCACACCCAAGTCATATTACACACTGTATCCAAAGGAAAAATTCTAAAACACATTCCTACTCTCTGGGTCCCCAGCACCTAGTTCAGGACCTGCTATGTTGCAAGTAGGCTGACCGTACGTACCATTTTATATGAGACAGAAAAAAATGGTACTGTCCTGTTCAAAATAGTACATACGGTCAGCCTAATTGTAAGCATTCTTTGTGTGTGGAATGAATGCCATCTTCCTAGCATTTGCTTTAAAACCCCAAGACCTTCTGTCCCCTCCATAAAGGCTGAACTCCTTGGCATGGATTGAAAGCCCTTTACGATCAGCCATTTTCTTCTTTGATCCAAGTATGAGTTACTGAAGGTGGGCTTGTGTCTACTTCATCCCCATCACTAGAACAGGTCTAACCCACAGCCTGGATAAATGCTCATGAAATGAATGAATTAATGAAAAGCAGAATGTAATCAGAGTCATCAGTGCTACCAGCTAGACCTTTATTCGTACAGACAAAGTGGGGAGAGAAGGTTCCTGCTGGGATGGCCTTGCAGGAGGAAAAACTTGGAAGATGATGCCAGGGGGACACATGAAGGTAGAAGAGGAGCCTGCAGAGGCAGGTGGGGGCTGAGTGGAAAAGCTCTGAATAGCCAGGAGAGAATTAAGACTCTATTTTATGGGTATGGGGAGTTACCCAGGGTGTAAACAGCAGAGGAGAGGATGAAGATGGTGCATGCAGCACCCATTAATGACAAGGACAGCTGAGAACTGGAAGGCTAGAGATCCTGGTGCCAGGAGAGAAAACTGGTTTGAGGGTCCTGCTTGGAGGCCCTTTTGGGGGGAGGGTAATGAGCAGGCCAGGGGCAGGGAGGGGAGGCAGGAGCTCTTATGGGAAGAGATGTAGTGAAGGCCAGAGCCCAGTTGTAGGCAGATGGCGCTTGTTGAGGGGGGTGGTGAGAGCACCCACCCTGCTGTGGAGGTAGGACTCCTGGCTGTGGGAATGTGGGCTTTGTTATGGGAGGGGGCTATTGTGGAGAAAGGGAAACCCTGCCCTATGGGGACTTGGAGGACGGCTGCTGAGGTGAAGGCCTTGCCCTAGACCCAGCTGAAGGAGCCCTTTGTCCCCCAGGCCCCGCCATGGGGAAGACCAACAGCAAGCTGGCCCCAGAGGTGCTGGAGGACCTGGTCCAGAACACTGAGTTCAGCGAGCAGGAGCTGAAGCAGTGGTACAAGGGCTTCCTGAAGGACTGCCCCAGCGGCATCCTCAACCTGGAGGAGTTCCAGCAGCTCTACATCAAGGTGGGCAGGCCTGGGCGGGCGGGCCAGGTACCCCAGGGGAAGGGTCGGCTGGGTGGGGGCGGGGCCAAGCGCCTCGGGGGTTGGGGGGCGGCCAGATGGCTGGGGGCGGCCCAGGCACCCCAGGGGACAGGCCCGGAGGGCAAGGTTGTCCCTGCGCCCCAAAGCCCCGTGTCCCTGCTTCAGTTCTTTCCCTATGGCGACGCCTCCAAGTTTGCGCAGCATGCTTTCCGCACCTTCGACAAGAACGGCGACGGCACCATCGACTTCCGGGAGTTCATCTGCGCCCTCTCGGTCACCTCCCGCGGCAGCTTCGAGCAGAAGCTCAATTGGGCCTTTGAGATGTACGACCTGGACGGCGACGGGCGCATCACGCGCCTGGAGATGCTGGAGATCATTGAGGTGCGCTGGGGAGGATCCAGAGGCCCGGGTGTGCTGGGGCGACGCCCCCCCTGTCTCCACCGCCGGGCCCTTCTCTGGCTCCGCCCTCTCCAGGCTCCCTCCCCTGGGGGCTCAGGAGCCTGCGCCTTGCAACCCACTTCTCTGCCCACTCCCCTTCCACTCCTCAGGGTCATTTGGGCTCTCAGTGGAGTATAGGCCCTGTGCTAAGGGCTTTACCTAACAACCCTAGTGGGTAGGTACTGTCAGAAACCCTATTTTACAGATGAGGAAACAGCAAGTACTGGTTCGTGATTCAAATTCACAGTCTGACTCCAGAGCCTAAGTTCTCTTAAACTGTTATTCTTTCAACAAATATGTATTGAGAATGCCGGCCACACGCCAGGCACTTTTTTCAAATTCCTGCTTTCATGGGACATTCCTTCTAATGAGAAAGTTTAAAAATGACAACCACCACCACAAAAACTATGCTGTAAATGTTGTGAAGATAAGCAGAGCAAAGTAAGGGGAGAGAGCGATGGAGAAGCAATGTTCCGTGCGCTGAGGTGTGAGCACCAGCCTGAATGAGGTGAGGGCGCTCACCATGTAGATGTCTGGGGAAGCGTGTCCCATGCATAGGGAACAACACATGCAAAGACCCTGAGGTTAGATTGTGTTCGCAGTGTTCAAAGAGTGGTCGGGAGGCCAGGGTGGCACAGAGAAGAGAACAAAGGTGGAGCAGGAGGAATCGGGGTCAGAAGCCCAGTCACTTGGCATCTCATAGTCTGGGGCCCAGACTTGACTTTATTGTGAGTGAGATAAGAAAGGGCTCTCTTTGTGCGGAAAATAGAATAAAGGGGTGGGAGAGCCGCAGAAGCAAGGAAACCAGTTAGGAGACTTCCAGGCAGCCCAGTCAGGAGCTAGTGGAGGTGACAGTCATGGCAGAACCATCAGTGGACGTGCTTGGATGTGGGATTTATTGCAAGAATGGCATCAAGGTTTTTGGCCTAAACAACTGCATTGAATTTGCTATTTCCTGACACAGGCAGTGCTGGGGCAGCAGCAGGCTGCAGGTGAAGAGGTGGGTTTTAGACATGTTAGTGTGAGATGCTCATTAAATATCCAGTCTTAATGACTGTACATCACCTTCCAGTATCCTCGCCCTCTCCCAGTGTTCTCTCTGTCCACCCCTAGACCTCCTTCCTTTACCCTCCATACACTCTGCCCCTTGTGAGTGCTCCCACTTCCTTCATTGCCTTACCAGGCTATCTACAAGATGGTGGGCACCGTGATCATGATGCGCATGAACCAGGATGGGCTCACACCCCAGCAGCGTGTGGACAAGATCTTCAAGAAGATGGACCAGGATAAGGATGACCAGATTACTCTGGAGGAGTTCAAGGAGGCGGCCAAGAGTGACCCATCCATTGTGCTGCTGCTGCAGTGTGACATGCAGAAGTAGAGAGCAGAGGCTGGTGAGGGGCAGGGCCCCTGGCCAGGAGGAGCGTGGCCACCTCCCAAACCCATGACCTCTCTGGCTGGCCCTTCTCCAGGGAGGGGTACTCCAGTCTCACTCTGGCCCACCCATCCCTCTGTCCAAGCCCTTGATCCCCTCAAACAAGATCCTTGAGGGACCACTTCACTCTGGAAAAGAGACAGATCCTCAGGTATCCTGTGGTCTAGCACCACCCCCAGTCTTGGCCCAGCCTCACTGGGCATAGGGGAGGTAGGTGGCTTTGAGGAGGAGGGCTGGTGTTCTGCTTTGAAATTCTGTTCTTCCTGACATTATGCTTAATAAGATGTGGTCCCACAGACCCCAGCTAATGGGTCAAATTGGGTCTGTTCTTTGCTGAGGACCCAGATCCCTTAAAGGTGGTCTCTGCCTTGTCCCTTTGACTCTACCTGGCCCTTCTGGCCCCAGCCTTTGGAGTGTTCATTCAGTCCTTGCTTCAGCTAACATTTATTGAGCACCTGTTCAATGTCAGGCACCTCTAGGTGGTAAGGATATGGTAGTCTACAAGATACATTCCATGCCCTCTGGAAGCTCATAGAGTAGGGAGGCAGATTTCCAAGGGTCAGGGTCTCAAATGGGGACATCAGACAGCTGAGCAGAGAGCACAGGAAGGCTGGCCAATCTGAGAGGAACTGTTAAATCTTTGCGCTCAGAAGGATGAAATGAACCCAGAGCCCTTGGACTTAGGCATTTGTGTCAATAACCTTTGTGCCATTTGCTAGCACATTTGCTAATAGAAGGATGAAACGAAAAGTGGAAATCTAGGAACCATGAGAGTGGAAGTTTTAAGAAAAATTGAAATGTATGCAATATTTACTTTTTTAAGTACCCTTTAAAAGAGCTAAAGTTATTATGTTAGTTTAGGGTATTAAAATATACTTTATATTACTTGATTTTTTTGTAAAATGATCAAATGAACACAAATAATGCTAAATTTTTGTGGGAAAAAAGAGCTGAGAAAAAAGAGGGGAAAATACCACCAAATTTACCAAAAAACACTTTTTCCTATCAAGCTAACCTGAGCTGTCCCTCTCAGCTGCTTCCTTCTTAAGGATCTTTTTCCATTCAGTGAGCAGCTCTGTGTGCACTTACTCTGGTTAGGTACTGACTGTAGAAGCAGGAAAAACAAGGTTGGCTAAGAGTGAGACAGTGTATTTCCCACATCTTGGTAGTTCCTTTCCGGATTTATTCTAATTTCAAGGAGACGCTTGTTCTTTCACTGCTATAGAAGCAGAAGGAGCTAGAAGAAGAGAACCACCTGGCCATTGTTTAGGCTGCCAGGTGCATTTATGGACCAAATGCCTAAAAAATGTGCTGGGCATGCTCCATTTGAAAAGCTCTCTCTAACCCCAGGTCTTCAATCTGTCAGGTAATTCATCATCGTCCAAGTGCACTGGCTTTGCTTTCTCCAATGTCTGCTTTCTGATTTTGGATCCATGAGCTATACAGCTGCATGCTCTGACTGCCAGAAAATTCAACTTGCTTCTTCATCAAGTTTTTCACTTTATTTTCTCTTGTACTTGTGATCAAAAATTAGCTTTGATTGCAGTGACAGTTGATTTCCTCTTGAACCACTGGTGAAAACAGTCTTGTACGTAGGTGCTGTCTGTCAGCCCAGGGTGGGGACAGGGAATGATTGCTGAGTTGGTAGGGTGTGGGATTGTATCTGCAGGAAAACGATGAATCATGCCTCTTCTGAGTGCTCACCTGTCCTTCTCTGCAGGCAGAAACTCTTGGGGATACTGACCTTTGATCCCAAATTCTGCTGGACCTTACTTCTTGCTGCCTGTGGAGGTAGCAAGGCCATACTGGGTTGCCACTCTTTTTCTGTCCTGCCTATGACCAGCCATGTGGTAAGGCTGGGGAATTCACATCCTCAGGCAGTAACCAGCAGGTTTTTACCCAGTAACACCTCAAAGGATATGCCATTGCTCTCAAGAGCTGGCCATTAGGTGTGTCTTGCGCTATCAGTCAGCACCACAGATACAGATAATCAACAGCCTGGCTCAGCACTTCCATTGGAAGGTTTTTTTACAAAGTCGGGTTCCTATGTCCCAAACATTGAATCTAACCTAAGTCCCACTCACACAGAACTTTATGGCTTTTTAAGGCGTGCCACCTATCCCATCTCATTCCATCCTCACAGCCTATGGAAATGGAGGTTTTCATTCCCTTTTCCCAGACTTGGGAACTGATTCACAGAGCAGGTGTCACTTATGCAAGAACACAGTCAGGAGATGGCGCAGTGCTGAGACTGGAACTCTAAGGCTCTAAGAGGGTCTCCTCCCTTAAGCGTCTCTTTCCTGCTCATTTCTTGACTGAGATGTATAGAGATTGTCTGTGGGGCAAGCTAAGTTGGTTTTGGTCTTTTACAAGCTTCCTGCTAAGAAGTTTCTGAGGCTGTGGTCTTTCAGAAAGAAATAGGAGCTTGGTTGAAGTCCCCACATTTTCAAGCATCTTGTTTTCTGCTTCTGGGCAGCTGCTAACAGGTCAGTGCTGTCCTAGGAGGCCTCTGACTCAGAACTCTGGAAGCATCTTGTGCTGCCTTTACCATCATCTTCCTCTCTAAGAGAACGGTTGTTTTTTTGTTTGTTTGTTTCCCCGCCAGCTGGTAGGCAAGTCCTCCTGTGAGGACATATTTGATCACTCCAAGCTTTTGGATACATACCCCCAGGTGATATTTGCTCATCAGGCCAAAGATTCTCAAACAGCCCAGCAGTGTTAAACACATAATACCAGGCCAGAAGCCAAGATCACCATCTAGCTGATGGGAGGAGCCCCAGGCAGGCCAGACCTTGCTCCCACATGTTCCTGGATGTCCCAAAGACTGTGTACTTGGAAGCTCCTATGGTAGAGCACTGGCTCTGCTGTGAGAGGAGAGGCAGGCCTGCCATCTTGGCCCCAGCTGAGACGGACTTGTCATAAGCACAGGTTAGCAGAGATTGAAGTATGACTCACATAGACTCAAAAATATTCAGACAGTTTAAACATTGATATATCCAAGCTCTCCTTTGAAGTTCTGTATCTTCTTGCAGCCACTTTGTGAATTTCAGGTTTCTAGAATCTGTCTTCTAACTGTTTTCTGTCCTCATTCAAACTTTTGGACTAACTGATGAGCTCCTTATTTCTTATCTCTAAAACTCATCAGCAAGGGCTACTTCAGATGGCCACTCCGGCCCTTTGAGCTGTAGTCAGGATTATATAACTTATCTTAAGTGAAGAGTTAAGAAAAAGGGAGCCCATAAACGAAGACACTGACTCTTTTCCTGATGGTGGAAAAGACTCCCTAGAGGTAGAAATCCATCCTGCTGCCAAAAGAAAGGAGAGAAGAGAAGAAGAGGATAAGCTGGAGTTTCTAGGCAGGGTAGTAAGCTGACATTGTAAATATTTTTACACAAAAATTTGCAAAAGCAACAAATATGTCCTGAAGATCCACCCTGGTTGAGGCTTTGTGCTGACTTTAGGGATCACCGTGGGGGCAAGAATACATTTCTTACATATTTTATTCATCAGTTTTGAAAAACATGTAATTCAAATCCTGCAATTGAAAAGTCTCCGAAAACTGCAGGATTTTCTTTCTGCAATCTTCAGGGTTTTCTTTTTACCTTCGCCAGAATGTGGGGGCAGGACCAGGCTTCCAAGTGTGTCTGACCCTTCCTGCTTGGTGGAGGTTCCAGGAGTGTGGAGTCCTGGGGAAGGAGGGGGCCTGGGTGGCAGAGCCAGCATGGCCCCCTGCCCCCTTCAGATGTGCTGTTCCTGACTGTGCCCACAGTGACTGTCCTCATTGTTCAACCCTGTGCTGTGTGGTGTGTATTTTTTTCACTGACAGTGAATAAAGAGTGTGACTGTGTTGAGGGTTCCTACTATTCTTTAAGCTAGATAGGGCTGGGGTGAGGGGAAAGAGGAGGAACTCACACAGTGGGGGCACCTCAGCAACTCCTCAGGGCTGAGGTCCTTGTTGTAGCAAGGACTCTGGTTACCTCAAACAGAGACCCACTGGATGGTTCAAAAAAAGGGCTAAACAGCTTGCAAGGGCCTTAAAGATAGAAAATCAAGAAGGACAGGGCCTTAAGTGAACTAGAACTAACAATGAGGTCTATCTCTTTCCTCTGAGCCTCACACACTCTCAACCCCTTGGCAATATTTGCATTTGTGCTCTTTTCCTTGGTTTCTCTTAGACTTCCTTGCTTGGCCTGCATAGAGTAGCCGCATCCCCAGCTCTGTGTGAAGACTCACCAGTGACTGACAACTCCCCTCAGTGTCTCCTAGTTTCAGTTCTCAAGCAAGAGAATCTTAATGGTTAAGTTTAGCTTTTGGTGGGGCCCCTTGGTCCAGTCATCTATGGACAGACCAGATGCTGATATGTGGAGTCCGTGGGCAGAGCAGGGCCCCCAAAAAGGGAGCTAGTGGTAGCAGATAGTGGGGCTTAGTGTTTTTCTCTGTTCAGTACAAGGCACCATAAAGCCCAAATGAGTGGAGAGAGGGCAAGTGGGGAGACAGGCCAAGAGCCAAGATTACAATGGTCCAGAGGGTGCCTTTTGTACAAGTTAGGAAAAACTGTCCTCTCTAAGAGGAAGCATTCCCCTAAGTATGCAGCCAGACCAGTGGATGGAACCTTCGGGTGAATAGAAAAATATATCCCTTCTTCTGAACAAATACCGCCTTGTCATGCCAGCATGCCCAATTTGACATGTGGAGTGTACCCAGGATTTTAGGCCCCTCCTGCCCCACACATAACCTGTTATCCCATCCATAGGAGCCCAGCCCAGAGCCCTGAGACCTCCTACACTGACCTGAAAATGATGGCAATGGGGATGGGAATGCTTCTCTCAGAACACCTCCGCAGTAGCCAGAGACACTGTTCCCTTCTTAGGGTTGGGGACAGTGGCAGTCGAAGGTGCCTGCTTCCTCCTGACATGCTCAATTGCTTTTACGAGGGCTTTCTCAAGGACATTTGGAGGGGGCCAGCTTCCTTGGCAGGAAGCAATTAGGACAGAGGAAGGAGGCTGACCTGGCCTCAGGGCAACTGTGAACCTAACTGGTGACTCAGAAGTCTGAGAACTTGGAGTTGCTGTTCCTAGCTGAAGCCACTATGGGGGGATGGGGAGTCCTGCCTCCTGCCTGCCTTGGAGTACATGGGTCCTGGGTTACCACCTCCTAAAAACCCCTCCCCCAAGCCCTCATCATCTCTAGCCCAGGTTAGCCCACCTCTGTGCCATCTAATCGCACCCCCAAAACATGAGTGATCTCCCTAAAGCACAAAGATGACCACTCTTCAGAGTTTGCCCTCTGCCCTCAGTATGGTAAGCTCCTTAAAAGCCCCTCAAGGTCCTGCATAATGGGTCACCTGCTGACCTCAGAAGCCTGTTCTTCCCCTACCTCCCCCTCCTGCACCCCACATTTGAGCCACTCTGAATTGCCCCCATTTCCCTAGGGGATCTCTTAGGCTTCTGCTCCTGTATACAAGCCATTGTCCCTCCCTGCACTACCCATTACCCTATCTCAGTGATCTCCTCTGTGAAGCCCTCTCAAACCTCAAACGGTTGTGTCCTCCTGTGTACACTTGGTCACTATACAACTTCTCATGAGATTCCCTGTCAGCTGAACCAGGCACACACATAAACCTCCAAGTAAAGGGAACTGGGTGAGTCTTTGGGTTGCAAGTGAACAAAACCCAACTCAAACAAGCTCAAACAAAAAAGGAGGCTTATTGGCTCATGTCGTTGGGATGTTCAGGCATTGCTGGATCTTGAGGCTCAACATTATACCCTCTGTCCCTCCCTGCTTCTGCTTCTCTGTGTATGTGACCTCATTGTCCTCTCCAGAAGGGCTTCTCCAATGATCTTTCACTTGCCACAGGGAAAGATGGGTTCCCAGCTCACATTGTCCCAAATTAATAACCCCAGAGAAGAAAGAACCAAACCACCCAGCATCCTTACATAAGTGTACGGAGAGTAGCCCAGCTGGGGTCATGTGCTCATCTTTGGCTCAATCACTGTGTCCAGGGAAATAGGGTTCTACAGTTGGTCACATCTAGGTCACATGCCTACTCCTGTGACCAGGGAAGTAGGGCCAGTACTAGAAGAAGAAAACGAAACCAATAGCCACCAACTTGGGTTGGGGGGCATTTGTTGAAGTGATATAGAGCATCTTATGGAAATTTAGAGATGGGCACTATAGCCAGGGCCTCAGAGGATCTTGGGAAACTGTCAGGAGCAGAGGCAGCTCCCTCTCAGGGCAGCATGGTTTCTCTTTCTTGGGGTTTCTGCTATCCTTAGCACATCTTTTCCCATATTTATCTGCTGATTGGCTCACTCTTCTCACAGAGTTTCTCTTAGTTTTATGTTGAACATAATTGCAGCTTGCTAAGGCTCATCTAGGCTCTTGGGAGCCAACTATATTTCACAGCATCCTTGGCTTCTATTCCTGCAGTTGACTATCTAGGCCTCGTTCCCCAATTCCAAATTCCTGAGAAAAGAAATCTGATTGGCCAAATCATCTTTTCAATCCAGGCCACACAAGTCAAAGGTCACTGGACAGTAAGGGGATGGTTCACCTTTGCATCAGGTATTCACTCCCATCCACATAACCACTCTATATGTTCTTCCGAAGTGACCTTCTCCTCTATAAGGAACTTGAGAAAAAGTGACCCTTTCCTAGAGTTTCATTATTGCTGCACAATAAACCACCCCAAAACTTAGTGCTCAAAACAACAGTTTATTATTTTTCATGAGTCTGTGGGTTGGGTAGGCTCAGCTAGGAGGTTTTTACTGCTTCATGTGCTATTAGCTGGGGTCACTCACCCAGTGGCATCTCACTGGAGCTGATCTGGGGGTGGAACAGCCAAGGTGGCCTCACTCATATGTCTGGCAATTGGTGCTGACAGTCACCTGGGAAACCACTGTTTTCCACTGGCTTCTTATCCTCCAGGGCCTCTCTGCCTCATCATGTGGCCTTTCCCGCAGGATAGTCCAGGCTTCTTTACATTGTGACTGGTGCCCAAAAGGGCAAAAATGGAATCTGCAAGGCCTCTTAAGGCTTAAGCTTGGAAACCGTATAGCATCACTTCTATAGCATTCTCTTAGTCAAAGCAAGACACTGGGTCAACTCAGATTCAACTCCACCTCTGGATGGGAGGAGTGTCAAAGTCACATTGTCAAAGGGCATGCAGGACGGGAGTTTGTGGTGGTCTGTGGAAACAATCTACCAAGCCCATAGAAGGGCAAGTCTAAACACACTTCCCCAATCCTAAAACTTACTATTATTATTATTAATTTCCCCCCTTCCTCCCACACAAGATTTGGTTGGTTCCTCCCAGGACATGGTGGAGTCTGGGCAGGTCCCTCCATTCTGTATCCCTTCCCAGTAGCCTGCTCCCACCCATCTGTGCACACTTCAGTCTCACACAGAGATGCCCTCTGGTCTGTTTCCTGGTCTATGACTTGGGGTGGGTGCCATTAGGGTCTGCACCTCGGGATCTCCACCAAGGGGGACAATGCCTTTAACTCCAGGATGGTGGTCCAAGAGTCTTTGATTTTGGGGCTACTTTTCTACCCTTCCTCCACCCAGCCCTTCATAACCTGTAACTAACCACCGCAAGCTTGGCAGGTGGGACCTGGGAGCGCGCGCGCCCTGCTGGCCATCGAGGGCTCCGCAAGACCTCAGGTTCAGGGGCTCTGAGAGTCTCTCCCTCCTGTCTGGATCCTCCGCCAAATCAGGGGAGTCCGTCTCGCCACGGACTTCAAGGGCCCCTCAGCCTTGGTGGGCAAAAGCCGCCGGGCTGGGCCCTCCACTGTGCGCCTGGCTACGGCAAGGAGCGGGCTCCTGCTCGTGGCCGGAGCTGTCCATCCCCTCCCCTCTCCCCCTCCGCGGGATGCACTGGGGTTGGAGGGAAGGGTCCTGGCATTGGAGGGGAAGGAAGAGGTTAGCTTGGGGGAGCGGGGTGGCTAGCTTTTCATTTTATACTTTGGGGTTCACCATCCTGGAAGAAAAGTTATCAGGCGTCCCCTCTCTCGGTGCCCTGGAGCGCCTGCGAAGAACACCACCCCCGCAAACCTGAGTTCGCAGCAGCCCGCCGCAGGCTCCCTCTGCCTGAGAGCCCGAGCGGCCAACCCTGGCCACCTCGTTCACTTCGGGCGTGGGGTGGTGTGGGAAAGAGAACTCAGCTGTTCCCCGATACACATACAACAGCTACACGCGGGCAACTAAGAAGGCGATTGGCACCCCCGCCTCCCACCCCCCCTCCCGCTCGCCTACCCCGCCGCCGCTGCCCGCCCCCTTCTCACGCCCGGGACGCGCCTCCCTCCCGCAGCCGGCGAGAGCTCCTCGTCTCGGCTGCTGTCCGCTCTGGCTGGGTGGGTTCACAAGCCGGAACATGGAGCCCGGGAAGCCCCCGGAGCCCCGGGAGCCCCGCGAGCCCCGGCCGGAGGCGGAGACCGCCGCGGTCCCGCGCTGGGAGGAAGCCAAGACTTTCTACGACAACCTCGCGCCCAAGAAGAAACCCAAATCGGTAAACGCGGGGCGTGGGTATGGGGGAAGGGCAAGGGAAAGGTCACCGGGGAGAAGTCATAAGCCCCCTGGAGAGGGACCCGTGGCGCCCCTCCGGAAGGGGACGCAGCCCCTCAGCACCAAAATGCGCCCGGCCGTTGGCGCGGGCTCGTGTTTATTTTGGGAGTTCTGCTCCGGTGTTTTTTTTCCGGGGCTCGGGTTCCATGCCAGGATCCCCCTCCCCCATGCTGCCACCAGGGCCCAGCTCGGGGCCCGCGGCTCAGGACCTCCCCGAGCGGGCTGCCTGGTGCGTGCCGGCAGCACTTGTTGGCAAAGCCGGTTAGGGGCGCCTGCGGAAACGCCCGGGGCTCCGGTAACCCGACTCTGGAAACCCGGCTCCTCGCTGCGCCCTCCCGGTTTCCGCCATCTGGGTACCGGGCTCCGAACTCAGGCCTCTGCATTCACGGGGTCTGGTTCACAGCCCTGTGTCCTGGGGTTGGGGCTGTGCTCTCTGTGTCCTACAGCGTGTGCTCAGGACTCTGCGCCCCTGGTTTCGGGCTCCCAACGCTGGGCTCTGCGCCCCAGCTCCGGGCTCTGCTGCTCTAGCAGTGGGCATCAACATCTCTGTTACTCCCGTGTGGTCTCGGCCCCCCGAGACTCGCACAGAGGAGAGAGGTCCTCTCCCCATCGGACAAGTTCGTGATGCCCTGGTTGGCCCACTGGCCTTGCTCACTCCCGCTTACCAGATCTCAGAGCTTGGGGAAGAGACTGAGAAAAAAACTGGCTCAGAGCATCCTCCAAAGAGTTCTGGCCTGACCTTAAAGTGTCCTGTTATTCCCTCCAAAAACCCTTCCCCAGGAGGCCCACCTGTCAACAGTCATTTCCTGAAGCACCACCAGGCCCCCTCTGCAGGGGGACTGAGAGATGAGCTAGGTTGCCCCTGCCTCAGCAGCTCTCACTGCATGTGGTGAGTGCTCAGGTGAAAGACCCTGTAAGTGCAGTGGGAGCAGAGAGAGGGAGTGACTAAGTTAGATTTTGTAGAGGTGGCATTTGAGTTGATCTTAAAACCTGGGTAGGTAGGTAGTATCCCAGGCAGAGAGGGAAACAGGATGGGCAAAGGCATGGAGAAGGCAACTGAAAGGCAGAATGCAAGATCTTTGGGAGAAGAGTTGGAGGGATAGCAGAGACCCACAGAGGGCCTTGAGTGCCATATTAAGGAGCCTGGATTTTATTCAGTGAGGTTGGGAGTTTTAAGACTAGTTTCCACAGAGCCCCATATTTCAGGGGGTCTGCACACCTGTGAATCCAATTTATTTTCTTCTTCAAAGTAAGTTTTGAGCAATTGAAAATGTATGATAAAACTCAACTCACTCAAATGTGTTCTGTGGACATTTTAGCACCTTGGAGACCACCAACATATTAATTTATGCTGCAGATTGATTAAAACCTCAGAATAAAGCTTTTCCTGTGATCTGTTTAGTAGAAGAGTATCTTGAGGTTGCCAGCAATTATTGCTGAGTCTCTTGAGGCTTATAGTTTAAACTAAACTGAAACAAAACAAAACAAAAAAACCTTTTAACATTTACAACCAGTGATTGGCGTGAATCAGGGTTTTTTCAATACAGTACAAAAACAAACAAGCACAGAAACAAATTGACTAGATGACAAAGCTTAAGTCTGCACTGGCATCCTAACCCCCAGTTTCAAATTTGTCATCACCCAAACAACTGTGATGTTTTCTTTGGTTGACAGCATAATAAATACTTTATGTACATGTAATATATTTGAATTTGTAAAATAAATTTATATCAATAAGATATAGTAATATATCTGGTTTACATTTGGGATTTCCCCCAAGAGTTCATTTGAATAAAAGGTCAGTCTACTTTTTGAAGAAGTATGAAAACCATTATGGAGTTCTTGCAGGATTTTTCAACAAGGGATTAACTTAGGCCCATTTTCATTTTAGAAGAATCACTCTGGGCAGTGTGTTGGATGGATTGGAGATAGCATGTCTGGCAGCAGGCAGACCTGTGGGGAGGCTGGTTCCTGTCTGAGGAGGAAGCTGGACTAATGTCTTGGCCTGGGGGATACAGAGGAGGGGTTGGACACTGGGGACTAGGGAGGTGAGTGGAGCCCACCAATCCATTGCCTCTCTAAGCACCAAGGAACCAGGGAACTCAGGCCCAGCTCTCACTCACAACTTCTCACGGCCCCCGACCCTCACAGTTCTTTGGGAGGCAAGGAACCTAGTGGTTTCCTGGCCCCTACACATTCCTGAAGTAGTTCCTCCTCCCACAGGCTATTTTGGGGGCTTTGGACCTCCTGAGCCCCATCAGCATCTGGCCTGGGCTTATTCTCATTCCTGGGTGCCTGAGTGAAATATTTAAGCTCTGAAGGCCCATAGGAAGCCCATACCTCTGTGGTCAGAGGACTTCCTCAGTATAGACATGTCTGTCTCTCCAGCAGCCCTTCTCCCTCCAAATCCTTCTAGAAATTAGTGTTGGGCCATGTTCCTATCTTGGGCCCAATAGGCAGAATCAACTGAAATGAGAACAATTCAGACAAGCTAGGTGGGGCTGGGCTGCCCTCCATTATCCCTCCCAACCGCCGTCCCCCAAGCCAGAGTAACCAGCCTGTCTCCAACCCCAACCCCCCATCCCCAGAGGAAGGGGGAGAGAGCTGGCAGGACGGTGGCTCCCTGGAGGCCAGTGTTTCCAGGCTGAGTCCCTGGTATGGGGTAAGGGTCTTTCTGACCCAATTCCTAGTCTGGAATCTAGACTTCTTTCTGATTTCTGGAAGAACTGTCCCCAGGTGTACCTGACAGCACATGACAGGGTGGCCTCCTTCTGCAGCTACTCGAAGTGCTCATTTCTCCGCAGTTCTGGCCGGGCCCTTTTGCCAATTCCTTCATCTCCTCCTGGGGCCTGGACATCCTTATTTCTGATGCAGCTTGTGTCCTCTAGGCCCTTAGACTCCACCTCACTTGTACAGTGTAAGAGCAGGCTGAGTGAGGAGGCAGGGTCTTCCCTGGGATCCCAGGGATGCCCCTGGGATCTCCATTCCTGGGGAAAAGAGAGCCCTGCCCTTAGAAACCTCCATCTGAGGTCATCATGCCCCTCACTATTTCTCCCAAATCCTGAAAGGAAGGGGCTGCATGAGGGGGAGTATCTAAGGAAGGTGGGGTCTTCTGGGAGCTATTGAGGATGGGCAGGCCAGCGGGGACTGCTGTGTGGACAGGGGCCAGGCTAGAGGACAAAGACTTGGAATCTTACCCTCGCTCTGCCTTGATTCTGCTGTGTGACCTAGAGTAATAGTCTGCCCTTCTCTGGGCCAATTTTCCCATCTGTAAAAGAAGAAGAGACTCCTGGAGCCAAGGCCGCTAAGGTAGTTTTCTTGCAGTGGCCCAAGGTAGGATGGGATGGGGTCTGAGCAAGTCAGCCAGAGGGGACCCAGAACACAGCAATCTGGCAGGGACTGTGGGACAGAAAGTGAGGAGTAAGACTTGGCTGGCTGCCTGGGCCAGAGTGACAGGCTTGGGAACCTGCCTGAAGGGGCTGGGAGGGCAGCCGGCTCTCTGTCCTTGAAGGGATGATGGGCCCGTCCCTAGGGCAGTAAGCCCAGTGGGGTGGGGTAAGCTCAGCCCCTACCCTGAAGGCCAGCAGGCTTCCTGGGATGAGAGTGGGCCTCCCTATTCCCCAACCCCAGCCCAAGGACACACAGACACATAACTGGGAGAGCTCTTAAGCTGAGCCCCAGAGGAGAGGCACTTGTCTGGTCACTGCCCTAAACTGACCGTGCTGGACACATACAGGACCTTGGTTAGAGGAAAAGTCAAAAGCAAACCGAGGTCTACCTCATGAGCTTGGAGAACTCGTTGGTCTTTCATTTCTACTTTAAGGTCCTAAAGCCTCACTAGCCACTAGCCATTTGTAGCTCTTTAAATTTAAATTGATTAAAATGAAATGCAATGAAAAGTTCAATTTCTCAGTCTCGCTAGCCTCATTTCAAGTTGCTCTGTAGCCACATGTAGCCACATAGACATCAATGGACATTTCTGTTATCACAGAAAGTTCTGTTGGACAGTGCTCTTCTAAAGGACGACACACATTTCTGCCTTGGGGACAGATCATAAACTCCATGGGGGCAGGGATCACACCTGTCTTGTTTTCTGCCATGTACCCAGCACAATGCCTGTCACATGGTCATCACTCAATGTTGTCAACTGATTGGAACCCGGTGTGACTCCAGAGAGAAGCAGTGGGGCCAGGGCACGGCCTGCAGGCCAGAACAGGAGGTCCATTTATGAGTCTTGTCCCCAACTTGAGCCCTGTGTCCTTTGTATAGTGGGAAGCGTGGTCTCAGGACTGCTCAGGTCACAGAGATGTAGTAGGACTCTGGGTGTCTGTAAGTCCCTTGGGTACCCACATTCTGACCCTCCTCAGGGATTATAAAGGGTCCAGCTTCTGTCACCACTGGAGGTGGTGAAGGAGTTCTGAACTGCCCCCGGGGCCCTCTGTGATCTAGCACTTTCCTACTCCTCTGGGCTCACCTGTACTTGCCCCCCATGCCCTGGGCTCTGCTTGCCTTTGTGAATGCACTGTGTGTGTGCACACCTCTTCGTGCCATCCTTCACCCTGCTCCTCCTTCAGGCTCTGCTCAAATGCCTCGTCTCCCATGGCAACTTCCTCTGAACCCCTGTCATCAAAACTTTGCTTTCTTTCACTTGAGTTCTATTTCAGTCCCTTTTACGTCTCTATTTACCTGCCTTTCTCCCCTACCAGCCTGTGATCTCTGAGGGCAGCAGCCAAGTCTCTTCCTGGACCTCTCCAGGCAGAGCCCAGGTGTCTTGAGCAGAGAACCAGTAAATAGTATTGGCCAAATTTGCATCAACCAAAAAAATATTTTCTGAACAGCTATTATATATCAAGCATCTCGTACAGATTAGGGCACTGCACTGAAGTTTCTAGTTCATGTTAAATTTGTCATGGCAAACTGTTTCTCATTGAAATACATTACTTAAAAGTTCGGAGGCATTAAAAATTTGCTGAGCACCTACTATGTACTGGGTACAGTTCTAAGCACTAGAGATACAATAAGTGAAGAAGTTATAGTTCTTGCCCCCTTGGAACTCAGGCATGGTTTCTGCTTCCCCTCTAGAACTCTGTCTAGAAATAGAAATAATAAATAAGCAATTATAATTTAGTGTTAAATTTTACTAAAAAGAAAATAGAACATAGGAAAGGAGAGGTAGCAAACTCATGACCAGGGGTAAAGGAAGGCTTTCTAGAGATGACAAGTAGTTTGAGACCCAAAGGTTGGGTAGAAGTTATCTGGGTGGAGAGTCAAGGAAAGAACAGGTCAGGTAGGGGGAAGGTGAGAGGAAAGAGAGAGGTAGGGGTCTGCCATGAAGAGTTTCCTGCTCTATCCTCAAGGCTACCGACTGGAACCTGAGAAGGGTAAGGGGAGGGGCACATGATCAGACCTGAACTTGAGACAAATCCCCTGACTATAACATGGCTGACAGATTGGAGATGAGAGATGGTGATAGACTAGACTGTGGTAGGGAAGACAGAAAGAAGTGGATGCATTCTAGTGGAGCTGACAGGTTTTGGTGAACGGTCCATGGGGAAAAGGAGTTGAGGAAGGGGGAAGACTTGTGGTTGAGTTCTGGGCTTCTGCTGTAGGTGATAAGCGCTTGGTGGTGCTAAGCAGTGAGATGAGGAAGCAGGGAGGAGACCAGGTTTAGGGGTGGAGAGAGGGGTCGTAACTCAGCCTTGGACATGTTGAGTTTGAATTTCCGTTAGTCAACTGTGACAGTTAGATGTATGAGTCTAGAGCTTAGGAGAAAGATCTGGGCTGGAAATAAATTTCTTATATAAGTGTCATGTGTGTAGGTACCATTTCTTCCTAAGGGCATGTACCTCTCATTTTATAATGGAAACCATCTGGAGACCATCTTGGCCATCAGTCATACTCTGGCTACATACCCGATCTTCATTTTCCTGTTGTGTCCAGACGACTGGCTAGATTGCAGACTTCCTGAGGGCATGCTTTCCTATCCTGTTGTGCTCCTCATCTCCCTCAGTCCCCAACTGGGTCCTGCACAGAGGGGTCCTGACCTAGGTCCGCCCCTGCCTAAGATGAGGCTCCTTAGGGCAGAGGCTGGCCTGGGTCTTCTCCCCGCCCCAGTACGCAGAGGGGCCGGTGCAGGAGACTCAGCACAGGGGAGTAGGAGTGACAGCCCTTCTCCCACCTTCCGCAGCCCAAGCCTCAGAATGCAGTCACCATCGCCGTGTCCTCCCGGGCCTTGTTCCGCATGGACGAGGAGCAGCGGATCTACACCGAGCAGGGTGTGGAGGAGTACGTGCGATACCAGCTAGAACACGAGAACGAGCCATTTAGCCCGGGGCCAGCCTTCCCCTTTGTGAAGGTGAGGGGCAGTCCCACTACTAACCATACAGTGCCTCTGTGGGGTAGACAAAAGCACTGTCATGGCTGTATGAGTAAGGAAAAGGGATCCTCTGGGCTGATGCCACCAGTAGGAGCAGGGCTTGTCTAGGGGACAGAGCCACTGTGGGAAGAAGAGGCCGCCCATCCTCTGGACTAATGCAGCCCCATGCCGGGTAACTGGCTTGGTGAGTGGACCCTGGGCAGGATTTCGGCCTCACTCTTCCAGTGAGGCAGCCCTGAGCGATAGGACCTGCACAACGGCAGAGGAGATAGTCCATGCCTGTGGGTCTTACCCGAAGCCTGCTCCCCGACCTCCCCTCTCCTGCCCCATGGGATCCCAGCTCACCAGTCCTTCCCAACTCCAGGTATAAATCTCTGGGGGTCTGAGTTGGAGGGCCCCCTCTTTCATCCAGGCTCTGGAGGCTGTGAACAGGCAGCTACGGGAGCTGTATCCCGACAGCGAGGACCTCTTTGACATCGTCCTTGTCACCAACAACCACGCTCAAGTGGGTGTCCGTCTCATCAACAGCATCAACCACTATGGTGAGCATGAGAGGTTTGGCCATGGGACACCCCTGCCAGACACCTGGGGACAGGGCCACACCTCTGCAGGGTAAGGGCATTCCAACTCGAACCCCAAACCCAGTGGTGTGCTGGTAAACTGGCTCTTAAAACAAACAAACAAACAAAAAACACACAAACAATAAAAAATCCCTGATTGTAGCTTCGCCATTTCAGGGTATAAATTCCCATCATGGCTGGTTTCAAGAGTTGAATGATCTAACTGGCTCAAAAAAAAAACCCCTGAACGTCTAACATTTGACTCTTGCAAGCCGGTACAAGCCAGCTCCAGTGTACCACTGCAGAGGCCCCACTCCCTACGGGATCGGGCAGGGCGCTGTGGCCTCTGTGCCTCAGTTTCTCTATCTGCAATGGGGCTGACGGGCCCACAAGGCTCCTGGGAGAGGCTGGTGCAGTCATCAGAGTAAAGGGGCTTTGTGGCTTAATTCAACTTCTTGATGGAAAGTAATAGGCCCTTCCAAGTTAGCACAAGTTGAAGAGAACAATCTCTTATTAGGTTACAGGGGTGTCTCTTAAAAATCAAAGGACAGGAAGTAAAATTGGGCCTACAAAGGCCTGAATCCAAGTGCTGGAAATCTCTCCTGGGCCCTTTTTCGCTCTGGGCTACACGAGCCCTTCTTTCTGCTTCTCTCAGTATGTCTATTCCTTTTCTTTCTCTTCTTATTTTTTTCCCCATCTCTTTCTCTTCCCAAGCTATGTTTCTCTTCTTTTCTTGAACATGGCCAAAATGTGTAAGTTTACAAGTATTTGTTTTAACCAATCAAGATAATCCAGTTAGTATTTTAAAATCTGATTTCAAATTGCTAGAAGCAGGGGTGGTAGTCAAAGTACGTAACCACTTGTGATGTAGATACCCAGTAATCAGGACAGGCAGCACCTGTAATGCAGGAGCGGGACCTGAAGGACCACAGCTGTGCCAGGCGTTACCCCTTCCGCTGTGGTTTGTCCTGCACGAGGGGCTGGGTAGTGATGGGCTAACTGAGCAGCCTCAGAGCAGCAGCCATTAACCAACCAGCAAATATTTTACAACCTGTGCAGGAATGGATACTAGGCGACTATGAGCTGGGGCTGGGAGAGAATCTGATTGGTCCAGCTTGGGTCAAGTGTCTGCCCCTATCCAATCACCTTTGTCCAGGAGGGCCACTCATAGCGGGGGACTCACCTTTTGTAGTGCTGTGAATCCCTGACAAGAAGATGTTACTGTGAGCCAGGCAGCCACTCCAGACATGTGATCATTCCCATTTTGTGGATGAAGGATGGAGGGGCTTAGAGAGGGGGAACACCGGCCTAGAATCACTCAGAGAAGCACTTTGCTACCCCACCACCACTCAGAACCAAGATGGTATCCATTGGGCACGAAGGGACCACTCTGAGGCCCTGAGGGTTGACCCAGGTGTCACCTGGGTATTCTCTACCTCCTCCCCAGACCTGTTCATCGAGAGGTTCTGCATGACAGGTGGGAATAGCCCCATCTGCTACCTCAAGGCCTATCACACTAACCTCTACTTGTCAGCTGATGCGGAAAAAGTTCGGGAAGCCATTGATGAAGGTGAGTCAGGTGGGGGAGAGAGAATATGGGAAGTCTGGCAAAGAGGTCCTAGAGGTGGGAGGCCTGGTCCTAAAGCTCTGAGCAGGTGCTAGGGGTTGCCATGGTAACTGTAGAGGAGCACTTTCTTTAATTGCTATGACTTGTCCTGTAAACTCTGAGAACAAGGCCCCATCTATTCCACTTTTTGCCCATCGATTCCACTGTGTCATCCCCTGCCCTATCACGAGTAAGGATGCTTTTACTCATCAGCATCACCCAGCCTTCTGTTTCCATGGAAACCCTCCTTAGGGCCCAGAAAGCTACACCCTTCTAGGAATCCTCCAGGTCAGTAGGAGTTCTGATGTCCTGTGTGACCATGGGCAGCCTCTGTGCCTCTCTGGGCCAATGTGGAGGGAGATCAGTATCTAGTTCCACCTGAGTAGTGAGTGGTGTCTGCGAACTGGCCACTTGGCAAGCAGCTGGGCTGGCCGGTGCCGAGGTGAGGTTAGGACACCAGCCACAAGTACTGATGAAGAGAGCTTTCCTCCATGTGCCTCTTTCAAGGGACAATTTTGGGCAGTAGCTGTAGCCTCGGCCCTCCAACAGGGTGTGTGTTCTATTGCTTGTGGAAGAAAACAGGCCAATGGGGAGGAAGGACAGCTCCACTCCCTGGGAGGGCTCCTCAGGCTGAGAACTCCTAGCAGGTTTATCAACCGACAATATATTAACTTTTCTCTTCCTCTTTCATGCTGTCTCCTGCCTGGAAGCCTGGCCTCTTCCGTCTGATGCCTCATTACTCTGAGTTGCCTGGGGCTCTAAGAGGCTTTCTTTAACCAGTAACCAGAAGCCGTTTTCCTAGCCCGGTGTCTCACCCTCTGGTTGGAACCTTGGCACTGACTTGCATGTGTGCCTCTCTATATGTCTGCAACTTGAGCTCAGGCTAGAGATCAGGGGGTGGTCAGGAGGGAGGCCCTGCCCAGGGTGGGGGTAGTTCTGGCTCATTGCGGCTTCAGCACTGGCAGCGCTGAGAAGGTGCCTGGCCCGAAGCCCAGGACATGGTCCTACTTATAGCATCCTCGGGCCAGCAAAGTTGCTGTGGGGTTGGCACTGCTCATGCCTCCCAAAGCTCTGCCTATGCCCAGTCCCTGTGATCCCAGATTCCCAAAGAGCAGGACTGATGTGGCCTTTGGAGAGATGGAGAATAGGGAATGGACTACGGCAGCTGCCCAGGTCTCCAACCTCCTAGCTCTGGCTCTCTGCTGTCCAGAATAGCTCTAGTCTGGAGCCTGAGTCCCCAACAGGTATCCTCGACCCTCTGGAGAAGCCCAGGGTTGCAGAGAGTCTGTACACAGTCAAATGTAGTTGGTCTTACCTCCCATGGCCGCCTACATTGCCACAAGGAACCCTGAACAGCCAGGCTCCCCTGCGTAGAGCATACCTGGGTGCCACTGTGGCAGCAGACTGAGGGTGCCGGTACCCACGTCACCTCAGACAGCAGCCTGGGACCAGCCCCGGGCAGAGCTGAAACATGTTTACTTTTACCTTGGATCAGAGCAGGAGAGGGGCTTGCCGGAGTCAGCAGCAAGAGAGGGAGGTCAAGCCAGGGTCAGGGCTCCTTCCTGGCCCTGCCGTAGGTGTACATCAGGGGCCTATGAGGAACAGCAGTGGCCTGAGGGACCAATTCTTCCAGCCAGGACTGATGTTCTGCTGGTCCATACCAGCATGACCTTACTAGATACTAAAGTGGTGACAGTCCTCCATACTGACTGATAAATAGTTCCTGCCCTAAGTCCTCTAAGTGCCTCCCTGTTCCCTAGGACCCCCTCAAACCTTCCCATAAAGCAGCAACTAAAGGGAAACTCTGGCTATTCCGGGGCCCTCAGAGCCCCACTCAGCAAAAAGCCACCTTCCATTCTTACTGCCAGTGTTTAAGTACTCTATTAGCCCTCATTAGCCTTGTCCCAGGTCCTGGGTGAGGCAGGTGGGGGCAAGGACAGCCTGAAATAGCCCTCTCTTGGCTCCAAGCAGCTGAGGCAGGTGTCAGGGGGCCCCTATTGCCAGGAGAAAGACCTACGTGTGCCTCTCTGCCCAGGGATCGCAGCCGCCACCGTCTTCAGCCCCAGCAGGGACGTGGCCGTATCCCAGAGTCAGCTGCGCGTGGCCTTCGACGGGGACGCCGTGCTTTTCTCAGATGAGTCAGAGCGCATTGTCAAGGCGCACGGGCTGGACAGATTCTTCGAGCATGAGAAGGCCCACGAGAACAAGCCCTTGGCCCAGGTGCTCCACACGGTGACTCCCCAAAACCTGTCCTTGACTGGAACCTCCAGCCCAGAACCAACCTCTGAGTGGTCCCCTCATAAGCCTCCAGCCCTCATCCCTCTCACCTGACCCCTGGCTCCCCTCAGTGAGCTTCTGCCCCTTCACGGAGCCTTCACCCCGCTCCCACTACAGTCTCACCCTCTCTTTGTACCCTCCCATCCTCTCTCTAAGCTTCTCTCTGAAACCCCTAGCTCTCCTTTGCAGCTCCTTTCTGGGGTCTCCATTCCATCCTGGAAGCCCCCATCTTCTCTTTAAGTTTTCATCCCTCTCAGAAGCCCCTGCCCTCTTTCTGAGATCTCCATCCCTTCTCTAAATCCCCATCCACCCGAAGGCCTTGCCCTCTCTCTCCCTCTGAAGCCACCATCCTCTCTCTGGAATGCTTATCCCCTCTCTGAGATTCCCCCACTCCTCTGAGCAGGTTCCCTGCCCTTCAAGTGTGTGACCCACCCCCCCCCCCATCCCCGTTTCCCTCACTGGAGGAAAGGAAAGCTGGACCAGTTCTTCTCACCTGGGCAGTGAGATCCAGCTGAATGTGGGATCTGGAGCAGCCCCTCTGCTTTGGGCCACACCAGCCCTTCACACCTCCTGCCATCTGTCTGTTTGCCAGGGGGCTCAGGGATCCTTATTCAGCTTCAAACAGCTAAGAACCTGCTCAGAGCCTCCCTGAGAGCAGAATATGCCCTAGAGCCTGAGGGAAATTCCCTGGGGGTTGGGACTGTTGGGATTCTTCAGCCCCCTGGGAGCTCCTCTTTGTGCTTTTAACAAAAATCTGGGTGTTCAGTGCTCCCAGAGCCTCCTCTTCCAAGAGCTCAGCAGGGTGTAGTTGTGGCCCCTGCACTTCATTTTCCATTCTTGTTAACTCCCTCTGAAATCCCTGGGAATCAGGGCAGGGCAGTTTTCCCCCTAAGTGGTAGGCAGAGCCCAGGAGACCACTGCTTGCTCCGGGCACTCGGCTGGTGAGGGAAGCCCACCTTTCTGGATTTCCAGCTGATATAGCAGTTTTCTTCGTCATCGTCTTCTGGTTCTGTATTCACACGTCCTCATTAACCTTCATTGTTTTGGGCACTGCCAAGCGTAAATCTTTTCTCTGACCCTCGAGAGCTGGAGACACTCTGAGCCAGTTACACAGTGGTCTGTTTGTCCCAGTTGTTTGAAGCGGGTGTCCGTTCTACCTGGAGGTGGCCCAGGCCATAGTTACTAAATACTTGTGATATCCTCCCTGCTGGTGAGCACAGAAGGCCACACTGACAGAGCTGCAGGACAGACATCCATGTACCTGGGGGACCCATGGATGGACATACACAGTAGCAGCTACTCTCGTACAGCTATTCTAACACAAATATCCCCAATCACAGCAGTATGGACACCCAGAGTGACATAGGTACATACAGTCCCATTGATGTACACAGTGGCCTTGAGCAGAACTGAGAGATCTGAGGATCCTGCGAAGCTTTTCTACCCCAAATGGTGACATACTAGTGCTGTAAAGAGGAGCCCAGCTGGAGAGGGGACAAATGTGTGGGAGAGGGATGAGCTCACAGCGTTCTCTTGCCTTCTCACAGGGCCCCCTGAAGGGCTTTCTGGAGGCGCTGGGTAGGCTGCAGAAGAAGTTCTACTCCAAGGGCCTGCGGCTGGAGTGTCCAATCCGCACCTACTTGGTGACGGCACGCAGTGCAGCCAGTTCTGGGGCCCGGGCTCTCAAGACACTGCGCAGTTGGGGCCTGGAGACAGATGAGGCCCTGTTCCTTGCCGGAGCACCCAAGGGCCCCCTGCTTGAGAAGATCCGCCCACATATCTTCTTTGATGACCAGATGTTCCATGTGGCTGGGGCTCAGGAGATGGGCACAGTGGCTGCCCATGTGCCTTACGGTGTGGCACAGACACCCCGGCAGACTGCACCAACAAAGCAGGCCCCAGCTGCACAGTAGCTGAGCCACCAGCTTCCCTGACCCACAGTGCTTCAGGCACAGCTCCTTGTCATACTTGGACATGTCCAGTGGATCCTTCTGGTTCCTCACCATCTGCCCTGCTGCATGTCTGCCCTCATCCCTTTGAATGAGGTACATGTGGGCAATTATGCAGACTGGGCCAGCAATCTCACCAGCCCTCCTGGGCCAACACTGTGTCATGATCCTGGATAGGAAAATAAGGCCGTGCAGAATGTCTGGATTGCAGCAGGGAAGTCAGAGGGACTGTGGGTGGGAAAGTCAGAGGAGCCAGGATGCCTGAAGAGGCGTTTGGGGTGAAAACTAGCTCCGTGTAGTGCAAAGAACACCACTGCTCTGAGAGAGAAGCGATCCGACCTCTCAGCTCTGTCCTGGCATTAACTTCATGACTCTGAGTAAGTCCATCCCCTTCACAGGCCTTAGTTCCCCCATCTTTTAGGCAGTTTTGAAGCTTTCCTTTAGCTAACAAAGCTTGGTTTTATAAGATTACCTACCCTCTTTGGAGGAAGCATTCTGTGCCAGGGCTGCTGGTCTATACGGCACCTTTGCACAGATTACAGAAGGACACTGTCTCTAGAATGAATTATGAAGAGAAGGTCCTGCCTCTGGGCTGACCCACACCACACTGGGGCACTCAGCTTGTTTAGCAGGATATAAATAAGCCGGATTTCAGCCCCTACTGATTCTACAGCCCAGAGGCCTTTGTCAGATGGGTAAAATGCACAGTTGTCCACAGCACTCCTTCTTATAATTTCACAAGCTTGGAAACCACTGGACAAGATCACCGTTCTTCTTCCTGTGATCCTCTTATCTGAGTCATCAGGGGTCAGCTGCCAACTCGGGGTGCTCTGGAAAGGAATGAGGGAGGGATTCAATTTAACCTGCTCGCAAACTTTGGTCTGGCCAGTAGGGGGCACTGCAGGGCCTTCCTGGGAAGGCGCTTTAGTGGCGGCCTGTTCAGTGTGCTTCGTTTCTGCGTTTAGCCAAAGTTCAGTTGTTCCTGCCTGCCAACCCCCTCACCTCAACCTTTACTCCATCAATTATTGTATCCTGCTGTGTCGCCAAGCAGCTCTGCCAGTGGAGAAAGAGGCGGAGTAGCAGGGATTACTGTGGTTGGCCCTTGGAAGACAGTTCAGTGGCTGAAATGGGAGGAAGTCCAGGCTGAGCCCCAGGGAGGAGGACCTGCCTGGGGTGACGTTAGAAAGGGATGAAAGGCCACCCAGGGCCAGACCTTTGTCCTTTTGAGGACTCAGCCCAACATCTGACTGGGCACTGCTCTGGGCAGTGTAGGGCAGGGCTGCAGTTGCAGAAAGTTCATCCAAGAAGGAGAAAAAGTGAGAAACAGAGGTGGTTGTCAAAAATGAGCAACCGTGTGGTCCAGAATTGAGGGGCTGGGCTGGGCCTTCACTATTCATGTGGGAGGCTGCCTAGAGGTTGATCCTGGGGAGTTAGGGCAAGGCTGTGCGAGTGCCCAGGGCAGACGCCCAGCACTGCCTGCCTGGTCAGGAAGAGGCCAGATGATGTAGATATGTTTGCACAAGGTCATTTTCATTCACAGCCAGGATCTTTTTGGACAACAGAGGAAGCCTCGGGGCAGAGGGCCTGGTTTTGAGCTCCACGCCCAGCCAGAGACACTGTGAGATCTAGGAACAGCCTCGAGGAAAGGAAGGGAAGGGAGAAAGAGCTCAACCCAAATCATCTTTGATTTTGGCTGAACCACAGAAACACCTTCTGCCCTCCACCTGCCCAAGTCAGAACATCCTCTTGGGTGAGCCTCCAGGGCTCCCAGAGCCAGCTGGTGGCCCACAGAATGGCATTAGGCTGCTGACCTGGGTGGACAAATGCATTGTGAAGGCAGCACCAGATGTCGCCTAATTAAGATAAACCCCAGGGATTCTGGGAACCAAGAGGTTCTGTTACCAGGGCCAAGCGAATCTTCCAGATCTCTCAGGAAGCAGAAAAATAGGATGCTGGAAGCACACAGATAAGGTGCAGTTAAAGCCCGGGTTTCACTGGAGCCACCGTTAATAGACATAGGCAGCCCTGGGCAATGAGAGACAGTAGAGTTCAAATTCTATTATTGAAACCATAAATGAACATCTCAGGCCTGGAAAAAAAAAATGGAAAAAAAAAAAAAAAAAAAGCTTTCAGAGGCTGGAATAAAAGGCCAGAAGTCCTGAGGGCAGGCTCGGGCAGCAGCCAGACACACCTGATTGTTTCAAGGGCTGAGGAGGAGCATTCACCCGGCAAATTAAAAAGCCAGGTAAAGCACTGAAGCCCCAGGCCCAACCTGTTCTGCATCACTGGGGCAGAGGGACCATAGCTCCTGACATGCTGGACCCCTGGAGCCAAAAGTATGGCACCCCAACAAGTCCTGCAGAAAACGTCCCAGGAAATGCTTGCCAACAAAGTCCCCAACCCAGTGAAACTGCCACTGAGCAGAAAAACGGAAGCCTTGTTATGCGCTGAGACTGCTAAGATCATTACAAAACAGCCCCCTTCCTTTCCTGAGAGCCCAATCAGAATGATGGGGATGCAGCAGAAAATGCCAGAAGAAATCAAAACCAGTGAGAAGTTCAAATCCAAGATGGATGCAGCATTATAATGATATTCAACTGGTATTGCACCAGCACAGGCAAACTGGTGCCTAAAATATTGAGCTGTCTCTATACCAATTGGTAAATAGCTGTGATCTGAGTCCCTTAGTGCCCCTGAATGGCCTCAGTTGCCCTGGCCCCTGCACTGTGACTGTTCCATCTTCCCACAATTCAGTAAAGGGGTCTTCCAGGGAGCTGTACCAGCATGATGGCCAGTGTCCCCTCTGTTTGATAGTGCCCGTGATGGTTTAGAGAAGTAAAGCAACTTGCCCAGTCACATAGCTAGCAAGTGGCAGCAGGGACTCAGGCTTGTGTTTGGCTGACGCTGGGACCCAGGCTCTTAACCACTTTGCCATATGGCCCATACATGTGCATAGAGGTGGCAATAGAAGCTTCATAACAAAGAAATTCACCTGACATTCAGTTAACATATTGACCTCCTGCATGTTAAAATGTTATAATACACTTGACTGAGTACATTTTTGTCATAGCTTCCTAAATAGCTATTAATAGGAAGACTTTAGAGCCAAACATTGTAGAACCAACAAACACCTCAAACAACTCACCAAGTTCTATGGAAGCTGTTTGAAAACCCTGAATTGGGCTAATGCAGGGTTGGCCAACTACGGTTTCTTGGCCAAATCGAGCCCACTACTTATTTTTGTAAAGAAACTTTTATTGGAACTTAGCCATGCCCATCTGTTTCTGTATGTCTATGGCTGCTTTCACACCACAACAGCAGAGGTGGATTACTTTAACAGAGACTGTGGAGCAGAAAATATTTATCTGGCCCTTTACAGAAAAAGTTTCCTGACCCCTGGGTGAAGGCAAACATCCCTGCCTGGTTTTCAGTGAGAGAAACCAGCTCACACCCACCTAAGCACTGAGGCAGAAGCTGGCTCTACAGTGGGCGGGGGGAGGCAGCACATGGGGGCTGTGTGCCCATCTGTGGACATCATTGGAGCTTCAGTGTCTCACAGGTACCAGGTAAGTACCTTGATGCTAAACACAGCAGACCCTTATCATCTGAGGATTTAAGATTTCAAGTTTTGACTACTTTCAAGTGACCCAGGGCCTGTCATTTGAAATCTGATTAATGCTCAGGTGTGACTTGAGTGTGCCCTCCCGAGCCGATGGGTGAGGGGCAGGGAGCAGAACCTCTGTCCAGGGCTAAGCCCGGCTGGCTATCCAGCATCTGCACAGGGTGGTTTTATTGTTCCCATAGGGCCTCTTGGGAAGTGACAGGTACCAGTAGATGGATGCGCCTTAGCTAAATATGGGTTTGGGGGAGAGTGAAGTGCCCAGTGTTGACTTGAGAGCTTAGATCTAACAAGTTATCCATATGCTGTCTGTGGAAGCAAGAACAAGCACTTCACAAAGATGGTCCCAGTGAGCTTCAGCTGGCTCGGAAGTTACCAAGTTACGGAGAAAACGCCAGCGAAAGTTGGAATGGCAGTTCTCTTGTGCTGCGAAGTTTGCAGGTTTAGGGATTTACCAGGTTTCCAGGATCCACTGCAAGAATGGCAAGTGGAAGCCGCCCTACCCACAGCCATAGTGCTGCCACTGTTCCAGCATGACACTCCTCTCTGCTAAGTTCAGACTTGGCCTCAGAGCATTGCTTGCAGCCACTCGCAGTGGGTTCGAGTTAGCATGAAACATGAGAACCGCTTTTGCCATCCTCGGTGGTGGTAGATACTGCTTTCCAGAGGGCACACAAAGCCCTGAATGTTCATTCTCTGAGGCTGTGGTGCAACTCTGAGGATGCCAGGGTCTCAGCCCATTCAGGCAGAACGCAAACAGGAAGCAGGATGGCAGCCTGGGGTTGGTGGCTTCCTTAGAAAAGATGCCTGAGTGAGCTCCCTGGTGGTGTAGTGGCTAAGGCTTCGGTACTGTCAGCGCTGCGGCCTGGGTTCGATTCCCAGCCAGGGAGCTACCCACATTAAAAAAAAAAGAAATTTAAAAAAAGAAAAGGTGACTGAGAAGTAGTGTCCCGGGTTTTTCTCCATCTTCAAGCTACGTGCAAATACCTTGGCCGCCAGTAGGTGGTACTGCAGGCCAGCACTCAATTGCTCCTTGTAGTTGTAGTTCATGGTTTTATTCACTGGTTACTTTCCTTCTATGTGAAATACTTGGTGCTGTGCTGGACTCCTGCAGGTAGCTCAGCCAAAAAGTACTTTGGGTGCTCTGAAAATGTTTGCTAAATGTACCTGTGTGACGAGCTGATTGCTTTGACCACTATGATTGTATGTATGGACACACTCGTAAGTATGTGCAACAAGATAAAAATTGCACATGTATGCATGTTTATGTGGGTGTGTGTAATGGGCCAGATATCTCTGCTGACAACTGTGTGTGTGTATGTGTGTGTGTGTGTGTGTGTGTGTGTGTGCACGCGCGCACTTGTGCTGGATGGTTATCTCTGTTGACCAAGTGCCTTGGACCCCCCATACTGATGGCTAGCCCCGCTTCCTGGGACTAGTTTTGGCTATTCTTATCATCTCATGGGTATTTGCACATGTGCAGCAGAGGGGCTGCTTAGGCCAGGCCCTTTATCTTTCTCTGGCCAGCAAGGTCTTGGCTTCTAAAACCACCTCCCATCCCTACCCACTGCAGCCTTGGGAAGGAAGTAGCAGAACCTGTGCTAGGTCACCCCTTTTGGCTGCACCTACCTCACCATCTCCTCTTGTTTCTTCCCTCCCCCAGACAGCCCCAGGGCCAACATGTACAGTTGGGCAGATTGTGCACTGCACAAATTCACATGGAGCTGTTCATACCAATGATGATATGAGTGGTGCCTCCTATGTGCCTGTAAAACTTGCCAACTGGACACAGCTGCCCTGGTCATCTTATGGCCACGGATAGGAAAGCTGCCTTCTTCACTGCCTTCCCCTGGGCTGGGATTCCTTCCACTGCTTGGGTGTTCTAGTCTGGCCCAGAAGTGACTTACCCTTGGCCTTGACCAGGAAGTAGCTCTCTGATGGGCCCATCTTCCAGTCCCCTTTGGAATTCAATTCATGAAAGTGAAATATGGCTGGCAACTTTTCAGTTACTCATCTGTAAAACAAACCAAAGCTCAGCAGACTGGGATCACTGACTCCAACGCTGCTGGCCTGTGGGTGCATATGCCTTCCTGGGCCAACTCTTAAGATGGGTCTGCCATGGAATTAGGGTAAAGGCTTCAGGGCTAGACTTAGAGCTGCCACCAAGTACAAAATCATGAGGTCACCACAGACTGGATGCTTGGGCCAAATCCCAAACCTGAATGCCTCCAAGGGCCAGGCAGGAAAACGAAAATGAGCTCAGAGGACTATGCAGGGTCTTTAGTGGAATGGAGAAACATGCTCTGTCTTCTGATGTGGTTGTTGCTGTGTGGGAATGTGGGCTGGTGTGGCCAGATAGTCCACCCCGTTTTTTTCAAGAGAACCTGGAAATCTGGACTTATAAATGTTGTCAACTATTTCAAATTTAGAAAACACTGTGCAGGCCAAATAAAACACTTCTTGTAAGCTAAATCTGGCCCTTGAGTCTTCAGTTTGCACCTTCTGGCCCCAGCCCAGGGAATTGGGTCTTTCAGAACCAAATAACTGAAAATGTAAGGATATCACACTCAGAGTCACAGAGGTTTTGATCTTTAAGAGACCTAGAGCTAGCCTAGTTCATCCCTGTGTGTTTTACACTGTGTACATACAAACTTCTTCATTAACTTAATAGCACACATATCCTAACTTCTAGTTTTCTACTTGAAAGCACCTCAGTACCCACAATTGAGGACAAGATTTAAAATATAGCTTCTGCACATAATGTGCTTTCATCTATTAATACCTGTCAGAAACCCTATTTTATACCATTTACTTTAGGAGAGCTCTACTATCTTTTGCAATCATGGGCTGCCCCAGTCTTCCTTATAACCTAACTTTCTTGGGTTGCTTTCTATGGCAAACCTCCTTAAAAAGTGTTTCCTTAAAAAGGTGGAGCACGTGCTTCTTAATCGATGGGACTTCCCTTCCTGGGGACAAAGCTCTCATACTTTTCCCAGCTTTTCCCCTCCTTTGTCCACTGCCAGCCCCCCCCAGGCCCTGGCTCTGTCTGACTCGACAGTATTACTCAGTCACATGATAAAGGGTGCTACGTGATTGTCAGTGTGGATCCCTCTTACTCCTCATGCTTGTCCTGTACCTTAATTTTACAACATGGGCCTTGGATTCTTAAAAGCCATTCAGATAAATAGGAGACTTAAAGTTAATGCCTATTATTTAATTTTCCTCCCTCATAACCTTATTCACCAACTTGCTTCTGGTCCCCTCAAGAAATGCCAATGGGGGACATGTGTAGTGAGCCATCCTGGGATCGGTTCCATCCATGAGTGCCAGTGTCTCTCTGTAGACTCTCCCAGCCACATTAAGACTGCCCTAAGGCAGGAGATCCTGCAATGGACAGAGCCTGAGCCCATCAGAAGGCAAGCTTCCTGCTGCAGTGCTCTTGGCATGGACTCAGTGTTCCCATCTGGAAGTACCAGGACTTGAGGGTTGGATGGAGTGGGGGAAAGAAGAGGAGCTAAGAAAGGATGTGAGATGGAGGAGAAAGGGGGTGACTCAGACTCCAGCCTCAGCCTTCCCATAATCCTTCCTCCTGCTCCTCAGCCCCCTCCACAGTCCACCCAGCTTGGGCCAATACCATCTATCCATGACCCTCATTTCTCCCACCATTCCCTTCACCTCCATCTGCTGGGGCTGTGTCAGGGAGCTTCTCAGCTGGGTTTCCTCAAAACTATACATCATGAGGGACAGATCATTTCCTTCTTTGAACAATATTTAGGTGCATGGTTCTTTCTCCCATATCCCAAAGGAATGTCTCCAATTTCATTTCGTGTCTCCCACGCTAAGTGGGTGTCAATAAATGTGCCTATAATCGAATGATTGAATTCAGGGATATTTGAACTGGGCCAGCTGTTTGTAGCCAATGTCATTTCAGAACTGTCATTCTGAGTAACACTGTAAAATATTTTGTGTGTCTTTCCTAAAAAAGATCGCCAAAGGATCCCTGTAGCACGTTTGGGTGGGAAACCAAAGGCATGGGAGTCTTAGTTATCTATGCTGTGTAGCAAATTACCCTGATAGTTAGTAGCTTAAAACAACAAACATTTATTGTGTCACAGTCCCTGTGAGGCAAGAATTCAGGAGCAGTTGAGCTGGGTGATTCTTGCTCGGTGTGTCAAGAGGTTGTTGTTAAACTGTCAGCCAGGGCTGCAGTCATCTGAAGACTTGAGTGGGGCTGGAGGATCCACTTCCAAGATGGTGCACTCACATGACTGTTGGCAGGAGGCCTCAGTTCCTTGCCACAGAGTTGCCTGAATGTCCTCATGACATAGCTCTTGGCTTCTCCCAAAGTAATCCAAGAGAAAGCAAGGCCAACTTACTTTAAAAAATGATCTTTTATGACCCAGCCTTGAAAGTGATGTTGCATCATTTCTACCATATTATACTGATCACACAGACCAACCTGATACAGCATGGGAGGGCACTATGCAAGCGTGTAAACACCAGGAAGTAGAGCTAATCAGAGGCCATCCTGGAGGTTGGCTTCCACATATTATTATACCCCCATCAGCCTGGTATAACTTATCTTATCCAAGTTTATCTTACCCATTTACCCATTCCCCTGCTTCTAGTTAAGACTAGACTAAATGTGCCTCCTTGATTCTCTGACCTGAAGTCCCCCACCTTCCCACCTAGTCACCAGGGATAAAGAGAAATGTGACTCCTTGTCCATTGCCTTCCTCATACCTCCTGTCGAGCAGAGTCCTTCAGGGACCCTGGGGTCACCTCCTTGGGAACATTATGGAAACTTAGTGTTCTGAGATGCCTTGGGCTCTTCGTGAAGTTTTTATAATGTCCACGAGGCCAGCGGTACTGGAGCTTACACTGACTTGGAGCTAATGGACCATGTCTAAGGTAAGGGAAAGGGCAGGAGTGGTGGGAGGGATAATGGGAGGGGTGGTGACCCAACACCCTCTCCTGCCCAGCCCTTGAATGAACAGACCCAACCCTCTGGTGCCGTAACTGAATCCTCTACTTTCTGAGTTGATCTTGGACTGGATTTGGGAGCAAAATCCCCATAACATGGTAGAGCTGTGACTGTGGTTGGAGCATCAGAATGGAGAAATTGTGGACACAATTCTTTCTCCTCCTTTGTGCCCTCCCTTTTCAACTTGCAATAACTTTCTGAGACATGAGAGCTATGTGGTCTTTATTTGTTTTTCTTTTCTTTTGTTTATTGGTGGTCAGTTTTACTTGCAAATGTCATTTTTTAAAATAACACTTTTTATAAATGGGTAACTCAAGGATAAAATTACAGATTCACATCATAACTGAGTAGAACAGGTTGTGTTCTAAACACTTTATGCAAATCATTTAATTCTCACAATAACCCTATGAAATAGATATTATTATTATCATCCCCATTTTATAGATGAGGAAATTGAAGTTCAAAGAGGTAAGGTAACTCACCTAAGTCCACAGTTAATACATCTCAGAGCTTGATTAAACTCAAGTCGCCTGGCTCCAGAACATATATCTTAAGTGCTATACTCTACTGACTCTCTCATGTATATTTTTAAGACAAAACACATATAAGAAAATTTGAGCTTACATTAAGTTAGTTTGAGCTATGTCCCCCTGAACCTCATGGGTAGTATAAATAATTTGGGTTACTCCATCCAACGGAAAAGTTTGAAGAGTGGTCTTTACTGGGCACCTCTGTAAGAAGCAGAGCCATCTTTCCAGAGACAAAAATACTGGTTCCCCGCATCCCACTGTTTTTGGATCTGGGCTAGGGACATATGTGTGAGATATTCTCATCCCCATCTTGCAAAGGTGAAAAACCAAGTCTTAGAGAGAGAAAGTGACTTCTCTGAAGACACGCACTGCTGGATGCAGAAAGGAAATTTGGTGCCAGACGATTGCTCCAAATTCAGTGCTATTCCTTCTGAAACATCATATTTTCACCTGACTGCATCTGAATCTTCATTCTTTCATTCATCTGGTTGAGTCCCTGTGAAGTTCTATGTGGTTTAAAGCTCACCCCAGTGTTAGCACAGGGCAGCCACAGCCCAAGGGTGTGAACTTGTCACCTGCTTGCTGGGATGCGTTTGTGAAACATGTATGCTATGCAGCTGCCAGGAGGGTCATCACTCATATTTGCCTTCAAGAGAACCAGCTGCAAGGAGTGTCATTAGCCAACAACCTCCAGCTGCTGTACCTTCGGATCTGCAGATGCTTTCCCAGGGCTGCTCCCTGTCAGTGACAACGCACACAATGATACGAGAGCCAGGCCATTTCTGCCCTACATGGGGCTCCTCTAATAGGCAATGTGACTCTGGGCCTGACCAAGATTTTCTCAGAGCTCCATTGGAGGCTGAGGCTCTTCCCACCCAGTCCTTCTTGCTCTCTGTCACAGGGGTCAGACCTCGTCATAGTCAAAAGGCTCTTTCTGCTTATTCCAACACCCTCCTTTTGTCCTTACAAGTGATTTCCTCAATAAATCCCTATGCCTCTAATTGACTTTAGCATCTGTCTCCTAGAAGACCTGAACAGATAGATCCTACCCAGGTCACAGAGCCCACGCCCATCTGCTCCCTCAGGAGAGGGTATGCCTGATGGTCTTACAATTCTCCATCATTACTAAGTGGTGGAATAGAAGTGTGGTTTCCCTGTCAACACCAGGGTGCATGGTGGAATCCAGTTCCAGCATTGCCAGAGGTGAGGAACAGCTGCTTCCCAAGTCTGAGGCTCTCAATTGACCCATTCCCTGCCTTGGCCCCATTATCACTTCAGCCAAGAGGGGGAACGGGCCTCCAGGCCTTGGACTGAGGTAGGAGCCTGGAGTTCCACCCCAGGCTCTACTGCTGACTCCTCTCCTCTGGGCTTCAGTTTTCCCCAGGTATACAGCAGGACTTTGCCTTGGCTGGTCTGGGTGGAGGAAAGGGGACCATGGCTATCCTTTGGGTTTAAGAAATGACTTGGCAGCTGGTGAGGACTGAGCTATTTCCTCTGCCTGTGAAGATCACACCAGGGGAGACAGGGAGGAAGCTCTATGTATGTGGCAGCATCAGAGTGGTGGCCAGGCCTAAAGCCATGTCCTGATTATACTTTGACACTGACAGGTTATGGGGTGCGGTGCCTGGGCTCCTGAGCATGGCCGTCAACCCCAGGAAGGACAGCTTACTGGGGAGTCAGGGGAGCGAAGCAGACAGTTTCCCTGTGTTGAGCTTAGGCTGCTGTAGAGGGAACCATGGGAGTACAAAGAGGCAGTTCTAGTACCTGAGGGAGGCTGGACAGGCTTCCAAGGGAGGGACTTTTGTGCTGGGCTTTGAAGGCTGAGTAAGGGTTTTCCAGATAGAGAAAGGGAAAAGTTTTCAAGGTGGACAGAATACAAACTCAGAAGCAAGAAGCCATGTCATGTGTTCTAAAACGTATGAGAAAATGGCAGGACTGGGGTGCCCAGACCGCGAGGGATCTCCAAAAAGGTCAAGATTCCACAGCCTCCACTGTTATACATAGGAGGTTGATGCTAGTTGTAGTTCCACTTTTTTTTAATCAAAATAATATGGATAATGAGAAAGAGTGGTTTGTTTTTTTTTTAAACTGAGACTAAAAAGTTGTTGGTGGGGCCAAGGACCAATCATTCTAAGTGGATCCCTCACCTGCCCTGTGCAACACTTGTATGCAGATGAAATTGGTAGAAAATGAATGTCAAGGGCAGTTTTGAAAGGCCCTACCAACAACCTCCAACCTCCTGTCTGAGTTCCATTTTACAGATGAACAAACCAAGGCCTGAGAGCTGGAGAGGGGCTGCGACAGATATAATGGGCAGTGTCAGGGCCCAGTCAGGCTTGGGAGCCAGAGGCCAAGTCATTCTCTTCTTAGTGGATGGGCAATGCCAAAGACCAGGCTCACCCCCATCCCAACCCTCACCCATGGACATCTGATTTCAGGGAGCGTGGCATCTTCAGTCCCTCCTCTCCCTCCACCCCCAGTGTCCTTGCCCTGCTGACATCATGTTCACATAGAAGAGAAATCTGTAAAGATTCCAGAGAGGCCAGAGTGTGGGAACCAGGACAGATGCTGCTGGCGTTGCCTCAGGGCTGAGAAGCCTTGGAGCCTCTGGGCGCTGCCAAGGGGGCTCTGGAATGTGTCTGAGGCCTCTGGCTTCCTCCACTGCAGGCCATCCCCACCCCCACTCCCTACCCCAGGGGCCTGGGAAAGCTTGGGAGGTGCTGATCACCCAGCCTGCCATTTGGGTCCTGGGCAGCCTCTGTGGGGCTTGGTACTGACTGCACACAGGAACAGGTGTGTGTGTCCCTCCAGACAGCAGGGCCAGCCCAACCAGTCTGTGCTCAGGGGCCCCAAGCTGGGGCCACCAGACCCTCCGAGATGGAGCATGTAGCCCAGGGATGGAGAAGGGAACCAAACCAACACTGTTCACCACCTTTCCTGGAGAAGGAGCTCAGGAGTGTGTGTGTTTGTGTGTGTGTGTGTGTGTGTGTGTGTGTGTGTTGTAGACCAACAGACACAGACAGATGGTCCCATCTCCGCCCCCGCTGGCCCCAGGGGTGGCTGCGCACGCCTGTTCAGCACATGTGGCTCTCAACAGCTGCACATTCCGCCAGTGACCAGCTGTGGCAGCAGCTGGGGAGGTTGGGCGTGAGTGTTGATGGGTCCCAAGGGAGCAGGGGAGGAGGGCAAAGGGAGGACAGGAAGGGTCTGGGAGAGCAGGGGTCAAGGAGGGGCTGAGGCACGGAGGCTCCGATTGTTTTCAGGATTAAACACCAAACAGGAAGGTGGTGATGGGATGCCTGACATCTGGGCTAGAAGCCCTGTAACAGAGCCGGGGGTGAGGGTGTTTCTAGGGCAGGCCTAGCACACCCTGGCTAGGTCCTGGCAAGTAAGTGGGCCAACATAAGTGTAAGAGAAAGACTGGGCAGTTGGATACACGGGTCTGAAATTCAGAGAAAAGATTTGCATTGGAGATATAAATTCGGGAACCATCGGCTTATAGGAGGAAAAGCCATGGGAGCAGATGACTCTCCTAAGGAGAAAATGCATGGAAACAGAGGCTTAGCCAAGTGCTAACATCACCAAGCTCTCCGAAGCACCAGGCACTGCTCTATGCATCTTACCTCATTTAACTCTCACAACAAGCCTGTGGAGTGAGGAGTTTTGTTATCATCCCATTTTACATATGAGAAAACCAAGGCACAGAAAGGCCTCTCTTATCCTGGCTCACCTCCTGTTTCGCTGTGAGGCTCTAGGGATGTTCCTGCCCCTCTCTGGGTCTCAGTGTCCCCAGATACAAAAGGAGGGGCAAGGCCCTGCAGAGGGAAGGCTGAGGGGCATCCCAGTGCTCTAGCCCTCCCTGCACCCCCACCTCTCCGCAGGTCCTGGCCCAGGATAGTATCAGACACCACTGCCTCCACAGGGAGGGGAGAGACCTTCAGGAGCCCTCCAGCTCCTCTCCCTATCACTAGTCACTTGGCCAGTATTTATAGAAAACCTACTAGGCACAGGGGAGACAACGGCAAGCAAACCCGACCAGGTTTCTGCCCAAAGACAGACACCAGGTATTGCTCAATTAATAACTACTAGCCGCTGTCCCGAACATCTCTGTGCCAACCATCGTCTCCTCTGGGACCCTCAGATACCTCCACAACCCATGTCTGGCTCAGCAGAGGTCCCTGTTTCAGCATACAACCCACACGCAACCCAACTGTTTTGAGCCCTTGGCAGTGCTGTGTCAGGTTAGTAATCTGAATACCAGCCCCGAGAGAAGACAGGTGTATGTGAGTGTGTGTGTGTGTGTGTGTGTGTGTGTGTGTGTGTGTGGCAGGGGCTGGCTTAGTGTGGGAGTCAGGTATTGAGAAAGTTCACTGAAGCTGGAACCTGCCCTTGAAAGTCTCTTCCTGTTTGCTCAGCTCCAGAGTAGAGGGGTGGGGGCAGTGGGGAGGATAGAGGTCCCCTCTTTGCACTGAGGCTGACTGCTACTCCTGGGCTCCCTAGGGCTCACCTCTGTCTACTCCTAATCCCCTCTCCATCAGCAAGCAAATCCCCCCTGAGACCCTGCTGGCTTCGGAGCTGCCTGTGTACCCTTGCTCATTGACCTGCCTCTTCTTCACACCTCTTCTCCATCCTCCCCCAGACACTTCCTCATCCATGATTCTGGCCCCTGCTTCTGCCTCCTCCACTCATGCCAAGGTCACTGTAACCTTGTGATTACACATCTTCCTCTTAGAGCCCCTGGACTGGTGACCAAGTCCTTGTTCTTGGCCTTGGCCTTGGTCCCTGGTCCCTCCATTCTTGCCCGTGTTTCCTCCTCCTTCCCAGAGTTCCTCTGGCCGTTGTTCCCCAGGCTTCCGTGCTGGGTTCTGCTCCTTGCTCTGCATTAGCTCCTGGAAATGCCTCATGTACCTCATGGCCTCAGCTACCAGTCTCCAAATCTCTTCTGCTTATCCATTGGCATTTTACTCTAAATGGGACAGGAAGTGTATGGATGGTTTTAAGCAGGAAGGGACATGATCTGACTGACGTTTTAAGTCTTATTCTCCTCTCCCTCCATGGCTGTTCCTTCCCAGTCTCCCCTAAGAGCACTTTCTCTTCTACTCTATGGGAGTTTCTCTAGACCAGCGATTCTCATTCAGGGGCAAGGCCCTGCAGAGGGAAGGCTGATTTCTCCCCCAGGGAACACTTGATATTATCTAGAGACATTTTTAATTGTCACAACTGGGGCAAGTACTACTGGCATTCAGTGGGTAGTGGCCAGGGATGCTGCTAAACATTCTACAATGCACAAAACAGCTCCACACAATAAAGAATTTTCCAGCCCAAAATGTCAATAATGCTGCAGTTAAGAAACCCTGAATTAGATTAGCACTGTCCAATTGAAGTAGATTGGAAGCTGCATATACAATTAAAATTTTTCTAGTACCCACATTAAAAGTATGAGAAAGAAAAAAAATGATGTTAATTTTAATAATGTTTTATTTAATCCACGATGTATAAAATACTATCACTGCAACACAATCAATAATAAAAATCATCAATGTGATCTTTCACTTCCTTTATTAAAAAAAAAACCAAACTCTGGCCTGTATTTCACACTTATTACACATAGTAATTCAGACCAGCCACATTGCGAGTGCTTAGTAGCTGCATGTGTCTTGTGGATATTCTATTGCTGGCATAGCTCTAGATTCAGTGCTAGATAGTATGACCTAGTGTTTAAGAGCTCTATAAGGTATTAAAGCCTAGTGGTTTGGCTCTGGAACCAAATTGCCTTGTTGAATTCCAGCCCTTTCATTTACTACCTGCCCATCTGAAGTAGAGTTACTCCACCTCTCGGTGCCTTTGTGTCTCATTTGTAAAGTGGGAATGATAATAATATTGCTATTTTATAAAGTTATAATACTTACAAAACAGTTTCAGGTGTTAGAATAAGTGCTTACCAAATGTTAACTATTTAGTTTGCTGCTCCCCCACCCTCACCCCATTTCCATCAGCACTTTCTCTCTAGGTAATCCATCTACTCCCATAGCTCTAAGTGCCACCTATTACCTAATGACTTCTAAATTTAAATACCAAGCTTAGACCTCTTTTCTGAGCTCCAGACTCTCTATATAACTGGGTACCCCATTTTGATAGTGTTGGCATTTCACATAAACATACCTACTGACCTTTGCCTGCAAATTTGCTGCACTGCCAGTCTTTGCAATCTCAGTCAATTAATTACACAGAGCAGATATCTGGGAGGCATGGTTGATTTCTGCCTTTCCAGGACCAGATAGTATGTGGATGGTGCAACTTCGATGTTGCTTGAGATTTCCACTCCCCTAATATGTGCCCACAGAAGTTACGAGAGTGCTGAGCATATCTGAAAGAAGATTCCAAAGATGTGTCTAGGGTGACTACCAGGGCCTCCTGAGGAAGCACAGGCTGTGGGTACTGACTGTTCATACCAACTGTGTATCAATGTGTATGTCTGTATGTTTGTGAACTTGACCAAGTGGTCGTGTCTGTGGACATGTGTGGACGGGGGCATGGGAATGTTCTTTCTCACCACCATCATCTAGTGTCCCCAAGATAAGGTTGACCAGACGTACTGTTTTAAAAGGGACAAAAAACAACAGTACTGTCCCATTTAAAATAATACACCTGGTCAGCCTACCCTAAGAAGGTCTTGCTGTGGGGGTGAAAGTGCAATTATTCTCAGATGACCAACCCTTCTCCAAATGAAGGGGTGGCTTCCTTTGGGTCCTGGTGGGTGAGTCAAAGGGAAGGACTTTTCTGACACCCCACAGTAAGCCCACTGCCTTCCCAACTCCTCCTCCCTGCCCCTGAAGTCCCCTTCCAAAATGTTCCCTCGTGCTTTCTGAGCCATAGGGGCTCCTCTGAGGCACTGGCCCATGAGGATGGCAGGGCAATCTCTAAAAATCTTCTGTGATTCCCTCTCCCTAGGGGCAGGGTGGCTGGAGACCCCACCGAGTGAATTGTTTGGTCTGTTGGAAGGAGGCTGGAAGGTGCCTCCCTGTCCCCCTTTTAAGACCCTGCTACAGCTTCAGAAACCCGTCTCCTGGCACTCCTGGCCTCCAGACACTTCTGGGTGAACTGGGAACTGATTCCCAGAGACTCCGACACCACCACCACCGCCACCGCCACCGCCACCGCCACCACAGTTAGGTCTTCCGGGACCTGGTCAGAGCCATCCTGCTCAGGTGGTGCCGCCACAACTTCAGCAGGCCCTTTGCGGACGACAGCCACTTCCCACAGGTCTAACTCCAGAACCCTGCCACGCACACACATTCCACTTGTTATGGATGCCTATGGGAGAAGCTACTGGGGGGGCGTTGTCCAGGATCAGGCCACAGCCACCCCCACCAACTTCACCAAACCGGAAGCGCCTGCTGCCCCCAGAACCCCAGGAGGCAGATGCCAACGGGGTCGACCTTTGCAGAAGCGGAGCGGCGCTCCACGGACTGGGTACACGCCTCGGGCGAACTAGGGAACAGAGACTCCTGCCTTCCCCGGGGGGGCCTTCAAGGGCACCTGCCCAAGGCCACCCAGCGCGCGGCGGCCGAGGCGGCTGAGCGGAGCCGGTCCTCCCCGCCGTCTGTGGGGGCGGTGACCGCCCCGGGCCTTCCCACGGCTCCGCCTGCGCGTCACCGCGGGAGCGAGGGGGCGCCGGGCCGCCCGGGGCTGCGGCGCAGAGAAGGGCCCTGGGAAAGGGCGGAGGCGGTGCCCCCGAGGCGGGGCCGGGGCGGGGCCGGGGCGGGGCCGACTTCCCGGCTGGGAGCCCGCACCGATCCGCGGGGATCTGGCAGCCTGCGCTCGTCATGAAGCGGCCCACGGAGCCGAGAGGCTCAGACGGCGAATCCGACGGACTCATCGACGTGGGCTGCGAGGGTGAGCTTAGGTAAGGACCGGGGAGGGGGACTGGACGCGCCGGCGACCTCAGCGACTAGTGCTCCATGCGACCTCGGGAGACGCAGGTGTGTGTGGGAGGAGGGTGGCGGGGGTGGTGAGCGTGTGCACGCACGAGTGTCTGGGGTCCTGTGCGCCCTTGGACACTTAGGGCTCGGGATGCTGGGATGGAGGTAGCGTTCAGCTCGTGGGTCTGATGTCCAGTTGTGATACCTTTCTGTCGAAGGCCCAAGGTGAGGCTGTTGGCAAGGAAGTTTCCCTGAAGCTCTTCAAAAAAACCCTCATAGACTGTTGGTACCACACCTCCTGTCCGGAACCATATTTTCCCAATTTTTACCCAAACTTAGGTGCACTTTTCATACAGTACATAGAAAACTTCTAGGGGAAGAAAGTCTCCCATGCCTTGAGCAAATTGGACTTCATAATTAACAATCTGGTATTGAAGAATATAATAGCTGACTTGCCCATTAGTGCGAGGGCCTGGACTCCAATTCCCGTGCTCGGCATCACCCTGCTGCCAATGTCTTTCCACTCTTGGTAAATATTCGCACTGCTTCAAACCTGTAGAACTACACATGTGTAGTTCTGCTGCTTCCCAGCTCTGTGAACAACCTATGCTTCAGTTTCCTCATCTGTAAAATGGGTGTAAAGAATAGAACCAACTTCATGGGAAACTGGGAAAATCAAATGAGATAGCATATGTCAAGGGCTTGGCACAGGGCCTACTAGCACATAGCAAATACTTAACTAGTGTCAGGCACTCAACACGTGATACTCAGAATCCTGAAAGAGCTGCAAGGGCTAACTGGGAGTCTGCAGTTCTGGGTCCCAGCCCCAAATCTGCCTCCAACTCACCATGTGACTTTGGGCCATTGCTTTCCCTTAGTGAGCCTGTTTCCACAGCAGTAAAATTAAGGAGGACAGGGAGTGGGAAAGGGAGGGCTCCCTGCTTGTTCCTGGCTCATCCAAAACTTGACTCTATAGAAAGAATTAGAAGGGGAGTTCATTTTCATTCTTAGGGATGATTTTGAAGGCATTTCATAATGATCTCCACTTTTCTGAGACCAGGGGATCCTGCCTCAATCACAAATCCTAGTAAAATGTCCCCAGCTTTCAATTATTTATAACTTATAACAGGAGGTAAGACAATAGATCCTTAATCTCCCTTGCATGCTGTAGATTAAGTTTTGAGGTATATAATATAATTTCCTATGCAACTTAGTAGCCTTTGTAATTGTTTAGCAGGAATTGCTCTTTAGAAAAGCAGTTCTCTGAGTCTGCTTGCTAGGAGCAGGGGAAGGGGCTAACAGCACATGTTGGTAGTGGAAAGGGGTCTCAAATTCAATGTCATTTGGTCTTCATGAATCAGAGGCATGAAATTGATGCCAGAGAGTTAGGCTGATCAGGGCTGGTTTCTGTCTTTCAAGAATGTGCAGCCTGACCGGTGACCTGCCAGGTCACAGACAAAGACCATAGAAGATGGAGAGACAAACTGGGCTGTGAAGGCACCCAAGCAGGGACAGGCCACTTACAACCAAAGGCGGCAGGGAGGGCTTCTTAAAGGTGGTGGCATTTGGACTGCAGCCTAAAGGATCAGTGGGCAGTATTTTCCTACACAGCACTTTGTCCTTTTAGCCAGAGCCCAGTTTTAGAGACTATTTCAATTCTTAGAGGAGCACACCCCGTCAGAGGAGAGAAAGCAGTTGGACATCTGGCAGGGCTGACTTATAGACCCCTCTTTGTAGCACTTACCAAAGGGCCCTCCCTTCGGGCAGACATCAATACTTCAATTCAGGGAGCCCTGAACGATGCCTGCTGTGGCCCAGACCCTGGCCTGGGCGTGGGGGGCCCAGATGTATCCTACTCAGCCTCTGCCCTGAGGGAACTCTCAGAGAAGAACAGTTTTGTGTACAAAGACAGTCAGATAAACAGTGGCAAGGGCCACGGGACTGGGGCAGCCAGCCTCCCTGGGGTCAGAGGCAGGGCACGAACCCCTCCCACCCACCTCAATAGATGTGAGAGTAAAGAGCAGAATGTGATCCATGTCACTTTGGGCATCTGCCTAATGGTGGTATCCTGCCCCATCTGTGGGAATCATCCACTGAGTTCTTATCTGAACCCAGCCCTGTGACATGTTGGGGCTGAACTGAGAATATAGCCTCTTCCTCCCCTCTCTGCAAACATTTAGTGAGCACCTGCCACATGTCAGGCATTGGGTCAGGGTCTGTGGATTGTTCCTACATAATATAAGGTACATGGTGGTCGTTGAAGTCAAATGGACCTGAGCTTGACTCTCACCACCATTTATTGGGGTGTTTCTGAGCCTCAGTTTTCTCCCTGACAAAATGAGGATGCTAATACCTACCCATATTTGTCAATGTACAATGCACACTTTTTTGCCCAAATTTGTGAGGGAAAAATAAGGACTGCATTGTATATGGGTAGTACTAATTCCATATTTATATAAATGTTTTTAATTCTTTTATTTATGCTTATGAGTTAAAAGTATAACTCTAGAAATCAATAACGATATCCATATGCAAAATAATACCCTGGTATACGATAATTGGTTTCTTTATATAAAAAAGTTTTGGGGGTTCCCTGGTGGTGTAATAGCTAGGCTTTGGCGCTCTCAGTGCTGTGGCCTGGGTTCAATTCCCAGCCAGGGAACTACCCGCCACCAAAAAAAGTTTTATACATAAAATTTCTGGTAGCTTGTGTCTGTTTTGTGTTTTGTAATTATTTGTTACATAAAATTTCTTGTGCCATAATATGTTTAAAAATAAGTGCTAAAAGCCCTTTATAATACAAAATACAAGTACCTAAATATAAACAAGTAAAAATTTGAATTAAAAAATTAAAATGAAAGATTTTTTCCCTGAACGTTTTGACTAAAACGCAGTGCACATTGGCGCGTATTATACACGGCAAAATGCATTACCCTGTGGGCTTTGATGAGGTAATGAACCTAAAGCACATGGCTAGCTCTCTGCTTTGGCCCAAGGTAACTTCCAGTTAATGCTGCTCTCAAAGGGGTTGCCATTCAGTTGGACGATGCATGTTCATGAGGCGTCACAGTCTAATGAAAAGACTAGATTCTTAATTCTTGTGTCTCTGTTGGTCCATATATCAGATGGTTTTTGTTTTTTTTTTTTTATTATTATTATTATTTTTTTTTTGCTTTTTGGTATGTGGGTAGCTCCCTGGCTGGGAATTGAACCCTGGCTGCAGCGCTGACAGCGCCAGTGCTGAAGCCTTAAGCCACTACACCATCAGGGAACTCCCCTGGTTATTTTTCCTCAATAGGAAATGGCCCCAATAATACATAATGCACAGGGCTATTGTGCAATAAATGGGATAAGTGAATGTGGACACGCTGTCTAGAACAAAAAGTACTGGCTATGAGACATACAAGATGGGATGATGAATATATATGGGTGCATTGAGAAGAGCACTGGATTAAAATCCAGTAGACTTGGCTGTAGTTCTGGAATTTCCTCTAATTTGCTGTGTGGCCTGGAACAGATCCCTTCCCTTCTCTGAGTTTCCTCACTTTACCAGTGGGCTGGATGCTCGCTGAGATCCCTTTATTGGGGACATTGTGATTCTACCTTTGGTTGATGCAAAATGAGTGGGATTAACTACCAGGGCTCCACAGAGAAGTCGCCAAGGGTAAACAGAGGATGAACAGGGAGGGTGGTCAGGACTGGCAGCCAGACCACCTAGAAACCTGCCCTCACCCCAAGAGACCACCCCAGAATTCTGGCTGAGCACCACTCAAGGCCCATGGAGCAGATCTTGGTGGTCAACATATCTTCTCTGGGTCTGTGAAAATCTGCCTTATTTTCAGACTCTCAGCTGAGAAGCTCTCTCACCCCCTCCTAGTGTCAGGGCCAGATCACAGCCTAGAAGCAAGCTCAAGCTGAGCTCTTTGGAGCTTTAAGGATAAGGGGACTGGAGGGCTATTCAGACAGACAGGAAATAGGAATTAAGAGGGAAAACAATGCCGACTTTGGAGCCAGAAGACATGGATTCTCATGCTGGCTCTGCTCCTTAGCAGCTGTGTCGGCTGGGCAAGCTGCCTTAGCTCCCCAAACCTCAGCATCTTCATCTGTAAAACGGGCTTTTGTTAGGCTCACAGGAGGGAATGTATATAACGATGCCAAGAAAACTGTGAAGTGAGGTTTTCCTGTGAGATAGGGAATTGAGGGAGAGGGATAATATGGCAGAAATTAGGGGACCAAGAGACTGGAAAAAGGGATGGCAGAGGCACCTGCCCTGAAAGGGGTGCGTCAGCCTCTGACAGATGGTCCCCGAGGAGGGGTCGGGCTGAGAGGGAGTGACGTGCACAATGCTAACCCAATACCCCTAGAGACGCCTTGTCCAGCCTGGGGGAACAAAGGCCGGGTTTCTTAGTATACCTTGGCTCTTGGGGCTTGTCCCAAGTGAAGCTTTGTAAACAAGCTGCCCTACAGATCTCAGGATCTGGCCATCTGATCCCTGGGCCTAGCTTCCTGGGCCATCCCTCCCAGGAGCTTTCACTGGTCTCTTACCAGCCCTTCTTATCCAGAGGTTTGGGTGGAGATACCCTTTTCCAGATGTGGCTGGACAAAGCCGGGGCATAGCAGCAGGATTTGACAAATGTTCATGTGGTCTCTCCTGCAACCTTCTCTTATTGAGCAGTTGATGAAAATGATCCAAACTCTGACACCAAGAGGGTGATCACAAGCACTTTGACCTTCCTGGTGAGCCACATATTCCCACATTTGACAAAACCCCAGGACATAGATTTTATGGTGTCACCTGTCAGTTCTCCAGTAGTGCCAAAGATGAAGGCAGGAGGAGGGAGCTCAGCTATGAGCTCTGCCATGTTCCAAGCACTTACTGAGTACAGGGCCTACAATAATGGATGAGACAGACATGGTTCTTGGCCTCATGGAGCTTACAAAGTTGTTGGAGGGAGAGAGACACTAATTGAATATTCACGTATATATAAAACAACAAATGGGTATAATGGCTGTGATTTAAGGATGCCGGCAGAGAGTGGAGTAGGGGAATACCTAGTGGGAGGGGGGATGTCAGGAAAGGCTCCACCAGGAAGGTGAAATTTGAGTTGAAACTACTAAGCAAAGGGGCTGGGTCTTGGGGGTGGTGAGGAGATGGGGTGCACCAGAGACTTCCAGGTTGGGAGAACAATAAGTGAATCACAGGAGGGAGTTAGTACATTCACAGGCTGGAGCATGTAGTGCAAAGGAGCATGTAGTTGAGTCTAGGAGGGGACAGGAGCCAGCTGAGTCACCCGAAACATGGTGGCCTTGATCCTAAAATCATTGGGAAGCCCCTTAGGAGTTTTAAGAGAGTGACTAGATTAGATTTGCATTTAAATAATCACTCTGCTTGCTTATAGGAGATCACAAGGGACCACAGGACCCAACAAATAGATTCTTGCAGTTATCCAGATGACAGATGATGGAGGCTTAGTCCTGAGAGCAGTGGAGATGAGGACAGATGTGAGATATATTTTAGACATGGAACCGGCAGGTGTTGACAAGGTGGGGTGAGGACTCAGGAGGAATCAATGATGGTAGCCAGGTGTCCGCCATGCAGAACTGGGAGATGGAGTGGCTCCCCTGAGATGGGAACCCAGGGGGAAGAGGAGAAATGTGAGGTGGAGGCAAGCTCATGGGCCCCTATTCAGATGTTAGCTTTTTGCATTTGAAATGGCAGGGGAGTCACCTTGTGTAAGGTTATTTGTAGACAGGTTGTCTCCCCAGGGGAGCTGAGAGGGTGGGGCCTGGCTGACCTATCCAGTCTAGCCCTGGGCCTGAATGGGACCTCCCGGATGCCCGCCGAATGAAGGATCCTCAGTGCGACCCAGTGAATCCCCTTCATTCCGCGAGGTCTCTGGAGCAGGACACCGTTAAAGGAGGGCGAGCGGTTAGGCTGGGGAGGATTTGGGTCAGTCTGGGCAGGAAAAATCCTCAGGGCTGAGCCTCTTCCCTGTGATGGGAACTCCTGGGGTGCCAGCAAACACCCATCCTTTAGCGAGGCCTTCGGAGGGAAGGATGACGTGAGGCAAGGCTGGGGCCTTCTGGGGAGGCCAGGGCAGCGTCCCGAGAGTCCGAGAGGGGCCTGTGACCCAGATGCCGCTCCCCCTCGCCCCCAGCCGTGCTGCGTGGGAGGCGGCGGCAGCTGCAGCCCCAGCGGAGGGCGGGCGGCCGGCGCGCCCGGCCCGTGGGAAGCGGCGGCATCTGCTCTTTCCACGCTCGTCCCCAGCGGCTCCCTCTGAAACCCAACCCGTCGGCCGGCCCCGCCGCCGCTGGCCCGTGCCCTCGCCCGCCCCGCCCCGGGGATCGGGTTGCAGGAGCCGCAGTGGCCGGCCGCGGTTCCCGACGCCCGCCCTCCGGCCAGCCAGCATTAGTAAAAAAGGGAGGCAAGGGGCAGGGGTGAGAGCCAAGCCCCCCACGGCCCCCGCCGCCGTGGGGCAGGAAACAGTGCAAGGGACAATTTGGCCCGAGGAGAAATGGGCTCTGGGGTGAACGAGAGAGAATGTGTCCCCTCCCACGCCTGCCCCGCACTTTTCCCAGCTTGGGAGACCACAGTGACCCAGGACGGGGCTGCGCCAGCCTATGAGGTCATCTCAGGCAGGGAGATGGTTCCCCCAGCTCTGAAAATTTGCCTTTCTCTTCCTCTCCAGCCAGATGGCCAGGCCGCTGTCCACCCCCAGCCCTTCACAGATGCAAGCCAGGAAGAAACGCAGAGGGGTGAGTGTCTCAGCAGAATTGCCCAACAGAGGTTTACCCTGGGTCCCTAGGGACGTGGCCTCCACAACCCTGGTGGGAAGCATCACCCACTACACTGCCCGAGTTCCAATCCTGGCTCTGCCAGCAGCCAGCGGAGTGACTTTGGGCAAGACACTTTTAACTTCTCTGCGCCTCATTTCAGCTGTGTAACTGAAATAATGATAGACTTACCTCAAAGTGGTGCTTTGAAGATTGAGTGAATTAATGTAACACACTCAGAACAACAATACCTTACATACAATTAGCCATTATTATTTATTCCAGCCTTCCTCCTCTGCTAATAAAGCCCAGAATTTCCATTTGCTCTCTGTGTGCTGAGGGGTGAGAAGGAGGCACCCCTGCTTGCTGTTGGCCATCTTATCCCAGCCCCACTTTCCCCCCTAAATGTATTCATAGCTGTGCATCTGCACCGGGAGCCCGGAAACCTGGGGTCTGGCAGAGACCACTCACTGATATTCAGCCCTCATTTTGTTTCCTGGTAAAATGGGGTTCATCATGTCTACACTACTCCCAGTATTCTGTTACCAGTACTGTGAGGTGAAAATGGGATAGTGTGAATGAAAGGCCTTTGTGGACCTGTGACTCCTCAGACCTCATGACCCAGCAACTGAGGGGGTACCACCACCCCCGGCCCAGCAGGGGCCTCCAGGGCCTGCTCCCGTGCCTCGGCTGGTGTCCCTTTTCTGATTGGTTGGTGCCCTGCTGTCCCAGTAATTAAACATTTTAAAGGTCCCCCCCACAGATCAAGACAAGCAATCTGAATCCCACTCCCAGAGTTGCACGGCCTCGCTGTGTGATCTTAAACAAGAAGGGATCTGTCCTTCCCTGAGCCTCAGTTTCCTTCTCCCTAAAGTAAGAATAGATTTAGCTCCCTCACAAAAAAATATTGTGAGGGAAAATAGGAGTCAGTGCCCATCAGGGCACGTTGGGAACAGTGATGAAGTACCTGCGCTTCCTAACTTCTTACCTTTGTGTTTTAGATCATAGAGAAGCGGCGCCGGGACCGCATCAACAGCAGCCTTTCTGAGTTGCGGCGCTTGGTCCCTACCGCCTTCGAGAAGCAGGTATGTGGCATTGCTGACCATGCTAGAGGAATTGCTGCTCAGGTGGCAGATAAAGTTCAGTCTCTTCCTGATTGGTAGCCGTTGCCTGAAGTGCTGTGGTACGATGTTATTTACTGATACCTGTCACTGGCCAGGGATGGAAATTTATACTCACTGAGGTGTCTCAGGTGTTGTGACTTACGTACATCATCCCATTGAATTAAAGCCTCAAAGTGATCCTGAAGGTTATGGATTATTAATGCCCCTTGTACTGGTAAGGAAGCTGAAGCACAGAGAGGTGAAGTAACTTATACCGGGTCTCACAGCTAGTAAATAGCAGAGCAGAACTGGAACACAGAACTCTGTGATTCTTATCCCTCTGCACTACTGACATTGCCAGAGCTATCTGCAAGTGGAACAGGGTGCTCAGGGAGTGAACATTCTGCCATGGAGCATGTGGAGTGACAACAGTGGGAAGTCAGACAGTTGAATCCATCAGATGACCGCAAAGATTCTCACCCTGTGCTCTGAGGCATGGTCATACAGGTTGTGGGCCTTACCTTGTGCTGGTGAGAACAAGTCAGTCATTCCACAGACATTCACTACAACCTTCACATGACCAGCCATGAACTAGACCTGCTACGTGCCCCCCAGAACTCTTATGGAGAGTCTGACACTCAGGTTTCACCTGGGAGACCAGCTGATGCTGGAGGCTTACAGAACATTTCCTAAGAGACAGTAGAGGAAGAGCACGTGCTTTGTGGGTAAGTTGATGAGCTAGATCTTGGGAATGGTGAACATGAACCTGGATCTCCAGCAGAACTGGTCTAGGAGGCGGGTGGGTGTGCAGAAGTGGCACTCTGGTGATGGTATATGAAGCCACGGAGATCATGAGACCCTTGGGAGGGAGTGTACAGAGTGATAAAAGTGAGCTAACACCCACTGGGGACACTGCCATTTTAAGGGACAGGCAGAGCAGGAAGCAGGATGAAAGGAAAATAAGAAAAAGTGGTGTCATGGAAGTCAAGGGAACAGGGGTTTCAAGAAAGAGGGTTAGCGACACAGTGGACAAATGGCCTAACACGAGAACTGAAAAGAATCTGTTGGATTTGGAGACGTCAGCAAAGCAGAAGCCCATTTGCAGGCAGTGGAGGGATGGGAGGAAGATGAGAAAATTGAGACACTGAGTGCTGATGGCACTGTGCAGGGGAGGTGAGCGACAGAGGTCAACTAGAGGCCTTCACTCTGCTGTCTCCTGTACACCCAGGGCTCTTCCAAGCTGGAGAAAGCTGAGGTCCTGCAGATGACCGTAGATCACTTGAAAATGCTCCACGCCACTGGTGGGACAGGTACTGATGCTCTGTTCTCCTGGGAATAATTCATGCAGCCAGTATTTGAGGGCTGGGCCTTGGGGATACACTGGTGAGCAAAGTAGATGCATTCTCTGCTCTCTTGGAGCTCATAGGCTGTAGAGAGGCTGAAGCATATCCAGGTGGAACATTTACAAAGCTTGTCTCTCTTCTTTTTATTGGCATCTCCCTCTCCACTATCGGTGTCTCCATTTGTCCCACCCCTTTCCTCAACTCCACTCCTTCCAGCCTAGACCTTGGAGGAGATCCTTTCCCACAGACTGTAACTGCTGACCCCACCCCACAGGGCCTCATTAAGCATGGGCCTGAACCAGCTGATTCTCACTGCAATCCCAGGGGGAGGGGCTCGCCTGAGATTTTTGGCCACAGATGATTCACTGGAGTGCCTATCTACTGGTCTGGCCTCTGGGCTTTGTGTCCTTGGCAGTACTGGAGTGATATGTCGTGCTCATAGCTGAAGATCAGTTATGGCATCATAGTAAAATGCAAAAATCACTCCTTCCATTATGTTTAACTGGTCTGTTACAATAAAGTCATGGAACTATGGCTTTAAAAAGACGTCCAGACAAAAAGAAATGTTATCTGCATGGAGCCTCTCTGTGTATTTTGGAAATTTCACAATTGGGAAACCTTGCAAGCTCTACAGACATGGCCACAAACACCTAAGTCCTGAAACCGTAACTTTCTGCCTTTGGAGGGAGCAGTTGCATTTTAAGTGACCCAACCACTTACCCTATTTTGCCAGGTATAATGCGCACCCAGTTTTTTGGCCCAAACTTTCAGGGAAAAAAATCTTTCATTTTAATTTTTTAATTCGAATTTTAATTTGTTTATATTTAGGTACATGTTTTTGTATTGTGAAGGAATTTTAACATTTATTTTTAAACATATGGTCCAAGAAATTTTATGTAACAAATATTTTTGCGCAGAGCCACAAGAATAAATTTAACAATAAAAAAAGATGATTGCATTCCAGGGTATTATTTTACATACAGATACCGTTATTGATTTCTAGAGTTACACTTTTAACTCATAAGCACAAATAAAATAATTAAAAACATTTATATGGATATGGAATTGGTACTACCCACATGTAATGCACATTCTTATTTTTCCTTCACAAATTTGGGCAAATAAAAGTGTACATTATACATAGCAAAATACAGTCAAATGGTGCTTCTTAATGTGAGGCAGTATCACCTGGGGGCAGGCAGAGTTGTGGGTCACACCTCAGAGATTCTGAGGCCTTACGGGAGGATTGGAGTTTAGGAATTTGAAAGATCAGCGTGCTTGCCCAATGACCCTGATGCAGGTGGTCACTCTGACAACTTCTGCCTGACGCATGCACAGCCAACCATGGAATCTTCTGTCTCTAATCAACCAGTGGGGGAGATAACTCAAACAACATTTGTGGTCATCCGATTAAAAGAAAAATCGTGACTAACATTTGGGCAACATTTTATGGTTTCAGAATGCTTTGACTAATGTTATCTCACTTGGTTCTCACAAGACAAGAACCTTGTGGGTGGGGTTGTGGTCATCCCCATCTTCTGGCTAAGGGTTAGGGGGTAAAACAGGATTGAGGTTCAGAATCCTGGCTTTGGATTTGAATCCTGGCTCCACTACTTACTAGCTTTATGACCTTAGACAAATGATTTGACTTCTCTAGTCCTTGGTTTCCTCATCTCTAAAATGGGACTATTGAAAGGGTATTTATGAAAATTAACTTAGATAATGCAAATTAACTGCTTAGTAAGAACTCAACAAATGCTAGTTAACAACAATGAACACAGAAGGTGAAGGGAATTACTTAAAGTCAGCACAGCTACGTATCCTGCAGAGCCAGTATACTTGAATCCTAGGAGGCCTGACTCCAAACATCATCTTCTGGCCAGCTGTCCTTCCATGGGGGCCTCCACACTGAACATGGGACCAGATATTTGCTCTCATAGTCATGAGACTGGTGCTCACCACGGCTTTTATGAGAATACAACTGTGGGCAATCTTATCCGGTGGGCATTCCTCACTGAAATCAACAAAAGGAGGGTCCCCAGCCTGATGGCAGCAGCTGAGGACCAGAGTGGGGTCTTCCTTTCCAGACTGACCTTTGGGCTGGGGGACAAACCAGAAGTCTTGTAGGGGCCAAGCCAGTAATATAAATGAGAGCTAACTTTTAATTTACTGAGCATTTCTGTGCACCATGTCATGTCCCCCTCACACTTCTATGCAACGGGTACAACAGTATGCCCATTTTATAGCTAAGGAAATTGAGGCATAGAGAGATTTAGAAACTGGTCCACCATCAAGCAGCTAGTGAAGTTGCAGAGTGGGATTTGAACCTCCGAAGACCTCAGGCTTCCCTGCTACACTATGCTGCCTCCCCAAGTAGTCTTCCAGCAGCTGCCCAAGTCAGAAGGCAGGATCGTTCTACACCTCCGTGCACACTGCCCATTCACACCTCTGTGCACACTGCCCTTTCACACCTCCGTGCACACTGCCCTTTCACACCTGGCAAATGTCTACTTCAGTGAAGTTCTCTTCATTACAGAGGTTCTTCTTTGCTTTAGTCATGAATTGTGCCAAAAACAATACTTTGCATTTTATAATGCTTTACATTTTAGTGAACTCATTTGATTCTCACAAACCACCCCCTCTACCCGAGTAGGGATGATGATTCCCACTTTGTAGATGGGGAGACTGGGGCTCAGAGAGGTGAGGTGACATGCCCAACGTCACACAAGGTGCGAATGGGGGAGGCAGGTCCAGAACTTGGGCCATCTGTCGCCAGGCTTGGTGCGTGTGCCCCCACCAGGCATGCCCTCATCATGCCTCACTTTGCAGGATTCTTTGATGCCCGGGCCCTGGCAGTGGACTTCCGGAGCATCGGTTTCCGGGAGTGCCTCACCGAGGTCATCAGGTACCTGGGGGTCCTGGAAGGCCCCAGCAGCCGTGCAGACCCCGTCCGGATTCGCCTTCTCTCCCACCTCAACAGCTATGCAGCTGAGATGGAGCCTTCGCCCACGTCTGCCGGTCCCCTGGCCTTCCCTGCCTGGCCCTGGTCCTTCTTCCATAGCGGTCCAGGGCTGTCAGCCCCAAGCAGCCAGCTCTCCATCTTAGGAAGAGCTCCTGGCCCTGTCCTCCCCAGTGCCTCCTCTCTTGCTTACCCCATCCCAGCCCTCCGAACCGCTCCTGTGCGCAGAGCCGCTGGCACCATCCTGCCAGCCCGGAGGAATCTGCTGCCCAGTCGAGGGGCTTCTTCTACCCGGAGGGCCCGCCCTCTGGAGAGGCCAGCGGTTCCACTGCTCATGGCCTCCAGCGGCAGGGCTGCCAGGAGCAGCCACGTGGCACCCCTCCTGCGGTCTTCCCCGACATCCCCGGGCCTTGTGGGGTCTCCTGCTTATACACGTGTTCCTGCCTCCAAGCCCTCTTCCCCGGGGCCAGTAGGGAGGCCCGCAGGAGCTTTGCTCAGCCCCTCCTGGGTCTCAGAAATCACAGAAGTTGGGGCTTTCTGAGCTGACTTTCCCTTAGGAGTGAGGAGAGTTCTTTTTCCAGGAGCTCTGAAAGTGGCACAGCCTTTTCTGCCCTGTCCCCTGGACTGGCTCAGGTATGGGGGCACCTTCTTCACGCATCAGAGGCCCCTGCTCCTTTGGCCCACCTCCTCTCCTCACTGCTCATCCCAGTTTGTCCACCCAGCTCTCCTGGAGCTGTTTTGATCTCAGAGGCTGGTCTTACATTTTACCTGGACAGATGAGTCCCGGGAGAGCCTAAAGAGCTGTACCCAGACCCCTCTCCTGCCCAGTACACATGGGACAGCAGGCATGAATCTCAGCTCCGAAACCGTACAATGGCCTGAGGCTGGCTGCTTCCCTGGAGAGCTCAGACCCCATCCAGGAGCAATGACTGACTGGCTACAGCCTTCCCAGGCTGAGGGGCTGGAACATGGTATCTGCCTTGCTTCCTAATACAGTAGTGAGTGGGAGCCCCAAAGAGGTCTCCTGGGAACCCTGTCTGCCCCTGCCCACCTGTCTTCTGTCCACCCCATTGCTGTCAGCCACAGGAAAGACTTGCTGTCTACCACGGCCGAGGCCTGCAGGTCGGAGGCCCAGCAGGGCCCGCTCTTGCCCTCCTTCCAACTGCAGACCCCGCCCTCCAGCTGACCAGCAATTCCCTGCACACCTCTGGGGGGGTTCCAGCGGCAGTAAGGCTCCACACAACAGGGTGCCCTTACCACCAAGCCTGGGACAGCACTCCCAGACAGGAGCCAGGAATGAGCGAGGAGAACCCAGCTCTCCACCTCTCTCACCGTCACCACCCTCCAAGCCTGTGGTCCCCGTTGGGTGCACAGTGAGGAAAGCCATATTCCCACATGATGACGCCCAGAGAGGAGTCCTCTTGGGATTCGGCACCAGACGTTTGTGCTGCCTGGTCTGCATCCGGCTCACGGAGCCCAGACTGCTAGGACAGCCAAGGGCTGTCAGGCTGGACAAAAATAACTGCTAGGAGGGGCAGGAGGAAGGACTGTAGGAGGCAGCCGGCCCTGCAAGGTCACACAGTGGGTCGAGGGCCTGAGATCCTGTTCACCCAGGATTCCGTGCAGCTGGCTCTGCTCAGAGGCTGTTTCATTGCCCAGCTCCAACCCAGGCCACTTCTCCTCTAACAGAGGGAACAAATGGCCCAGCAACCATTCTCAGGGGAAGAGCAGAGACTGGACAAGATTGGGGCAGACCCAGGACTGATGTTTAGCGGGACCAGTGTTGCCAGACCTGTTGTTAAAATGTAGAAACCCTTCTGTGCTCATTGGCAAACACCTGCTTCCCCTGAGTACCTCTGAGTGCCCCACCACCACCACTAAGTACTTTGCCCCCAGGAACTCGTGCTGGTTAAATGCCTGACAGACCCAAGGTCATGGGTTCTTCCAGCTGGCAGTTTGTTCTTTGGTGCCTATTCCACACTGATTATTAAATGCTTTGAATGTCCTGCCTGAGACGAGTCTCCCACCCCAACCCTTAGATGGAACTACCCTCCCCAGAGGCTGAATCAAGGATACTCCTTGGGCTCAAAAGTAGAGTTTGCAAAGACTCTGGGGAAAAAGGGCCCTTTCAGAGAAGTGGGTCAGAGGGCAGAGATCATTTAAATGACCCAGAAAGCGCTTTTGAAAAGGCAAATTCTGCAAGGAGGCATAGAGAGCTAAAGTAATCCTTTCACTCCTCAGTGGTTGGTTCTATCAGATTGCTGTCCTCCTGGACCCATTTGAGATATGCAGCATTGAAGAGAAAGGGCTTCATATCAGGAAGTTGCTGGCCTGGAGTGCTCCTGAGGGAGATAGGGAGGGCAAGGCCATCAGTAGGGTCCCAGGAATTGGGAGAGGGGGACAGCAAGAGGTGGCACAAGGCTAAGACCAACCTCACCTTTTTCACAGAAGGCAGGATGAACTCCCCTGCCCTTCCCCGCTCCCTGGCTATCCCAGGCAGTGGCTCACTGCTCCCAGGGTACCTACCAAGTCATTGTTGCAATCCTGGCGACTTCCTAGTCCGAGAATCCAGGGTTTACTCACAGTGGTGCTCTGGGAATCCCATTTCCATGTTTCTAGCACCCAACTCCTAAAGAATCTGTTGAATGAGGTGGAAATGGCCCAGAACTTTCAGGCTCTTGGTTAATCATGAGTTCGTTCTCCCTGAGAGATTGTTGTGGGGGAAAAGTGACTGGGTGTGTTTGTTTCTGTGGCTGAGGATTTCTAACTTGTTTATGTTCCCAAGCCTTTCTGGTGCCTCCGCCATCCACCCCATTGCTGGGATTGTTGCAGACATCCAATAAAGATTTTTTAGTTCTGGAAAACTCTGAGTGAGTCTACTTCTTTAGTTCCCTGGAGTCTGTCCACTTTTCTCAGAACCCGTAGCCATCCCCCTGGTCTGGCCACGCGACATGCCCCCCAGTTCACTGCCCTCCATAGGTGGCCTTACTCTCCTCTTGCTTTGTCAATCTGTTCTCAACAGCAGCCAGAGAGAACTTTAAACATGCAAGTCACATCATCAACTCTAGTTTAAAACCCTTGCTCTATGTTACCCTATTCTTCCAAAGATAAAATCCAAGCTTTTCCCCTTCCGGTTTCAACATCACTTCCAGCCTCATTTCTTACCAATCCCAATCTTGTTCCCTGGGCTTCTGCCACCCTGGCCCACCTTCCAACTGCATTCCTACCTCCCAGACATTCCATGTGCTGTTCCCGTGCCCAGAATGCTCTTCCCCTACTCTTTGCGTGGCTGAGCTTTTCATACCCTCAGGCCTTGTCTTAAATGTTACCTCTTCTGAGAGGCCTTCTCTGACTGCTGTGCTTGAATAGTTAACCTGTCTGAAAGTCCCCTATTCTCTCCCTTCATAATGAACTTGCCATTGTGCATCCTTTCATGCGTGTACTTGTTGACTGACTGTCGCCCTGACCAGCATGCAAGCTCCGTGAGACCGGGACCATGCCTAGTTTGCTCTTTATCCCAAGCACTGTGCCTGACTCAAAGTTGTTGTTTAGTAAACGTCCAATAAATGAAGTGGGGAGGTGAAGATTCTTCCAGACTCAAGCTGTTGGCTGGGAGGGTACAGGCCCCTATAGAGATGAACCACCCTCTTACCAATTTTGGAAGGAGGCTGGAGAGTGAAGTGAGAGCCAGGGCCAGGGGACTGGAAGTTCTGGCCAATGGTGTGACTGCTCTGGCCAAAGAAGAGTGTGAGTGCTGGCCCTGGAGTGCACGTGACAGCTGAGAACAGGCAGGTGTCCCGGCCAGCAGGTATTGTTCTCCACTCTTGGCCTGGCTCATTCTGATGGATTTGGCTCACAATGAATCCAACAAACACTTGCAGAGGTCTGCTCCCAGCCAGGCCAGGTATGGCCAAGCCAGAGGTGACAAGGACACTGTCACCCTAAGGGCATGTATTCTCTGTGTAAGTGACAGCTTGGTGAGGTGAGTGGAGAGAAAGGTCTATTGAGGAGGCTGAGGGGACACCTCTGCCTAGGGTGGTCATGGGGGAGCTCTGGGAGGAGGGCTTCCTGGGGGAGAGTAGAGAGGGGAGGCATTCTAATAGCAGAAGGAACTGTATGTGCAAGAACCTGGAGACCTCATCAAGCTGAGCCATGGAATTTGGCTCTAAGTTGAACACAGGCCTTTCACAACAGAGCAAAAGGTAGGCTAGTCTGGGCACTGGAGTCAGACTCCCTGGGTTAGGCTCCAGCTCTGTCACTTATCAGGGTTATAACCTTGCGCAGTTATTTAACTCCTCTGAATCTCAACTTTCTCACCTGTAACACGGGGATGGTGCAGTAATGGCTACTGTTAACTGAGCATTAACTACGCACCAGACATCATCAGACTACATGTTTATCTTGGAATGTCCCCATTTTACAGATGAGGAAGCTGAGCCAAGACACCATCTCCTAAGGTTACATGAGAAGTGAATGGGGTAACCCACGTCAAGCCCTCAGTACCGGGCCTGGATCATATGAAACACTCAGTTAGTCATAGCCATTTGTTTCATTAATGGAAAGACACTAGATTCAAATCGTGAAAGACCTCAGTGTCATGCAGAGTTAGGGCTTCCACCTCTAGGCAATGGAAGCCATGGAAGGTTTTGCTAGGTGAGTGCCAAGGCCAAACCTTGTTTAAGAAACTCAGGAGTTCCCTGGTGGTGTAGTGGCTAGGCTTCGGCGCTGTCAACGCTGCGGCCTGGGTTCGATTCTCGGCCAGGGAACTACCCACATACAAAACCAAAAAAAACTCCTGCCTGGCATTGTGAGCGTGGCTGACTGGGAGGAGGAGGAGTCAGACTCACTTCCACCTATTCATTGAAAACACCTAGAGGCTTTTAAAAAATGTCAGTGCCCAGGTCCCAGAGATAATGATTTAACATGTGAGCAGTGAGGCTCAGGCACCCCACAAGGAGATGTGAAGAGAAGAGTCAGGGTTTCTTTCCTAGTTAAGGTCAATTTCCGTTCCTTCAGGAGGTGAACTGGACTCCAGCTTGTGAGGGTGAAAAGGGTTTCTGGGAAAGGGACAGAAATTAATTTCCGCAACAGCATCTCTGTCCTCCAGCCCCAGCACTGCCTGTTTTATTCCCCTTCCTCTTTTTTGGCTATCTTCATTACTCAAACTAAGAAAAATACAATTTTTTTTCTTATTCTGGTTATTGTTGATCTTCCTCCCTGAGATATAAGCTGCAAGAGGCAGAAGTGTCTCTGTGTGTGCAGGGGGTGAGGGTGGTGGGGGGAGTTGTTCCATCTTTCATACCTACAACAGTGGTATTAGACCACAGTACCCAATAAATATCGCTTAAGTTAATAATAATAACAGTAGCTCAAATTTCTTTTTTTTTTGTTTTGTTTTTTGGGTTTTTTTTTGCTTTTTGGTATGTGGGTAGCTCCCTGACTGGGAAATGAACCCAGGCCGCAACGCTGACAGCCAAAGCCTTAAGCCACTACACCATCAGGGAACTCCCTCAAATTTCTTAAGTACTTACTAGTGCCAGACGCTATTCAAAACCTTTTCTGTATCATCTCATTTTGGTTTTTTTTTTCCAATTGTTTTATGAGGTAAATTCTAATATCCCCAGATAAAGAAACTGAAGCACAGAGCTCTTATGGAACCAGCTAGAATGTGATGGAGCCAGAATTTTAATCCAAATGGTCTGACTACAAAGGCTGAATTCCTAGCCATTCTGCTATGTTACTCTTGAATGAGTGAGTGAATAAGTGAATAAATGAATGAAAAAGAAAAGGAATGGAAGAAGAGCAAGTATTTATTGTACCCATACCAGAAACAATGAATTTTGGAATCAGACAGATCTAGGTTAAAATTCTAGATTTTCTATGTGTTAGAATACATGATTTGTACAAGTTTCTTAGCTTCTCTAAATCTCAGGGTCCTTATAGGCAGAAAGGGATAAACCTACTTTTTATCTACCAAATGTTATATTCTAACCCTTTTATTAATATATTGGACCCATTCTTGATCCACTACTGCCTTCTAGTGGTCAGTTGAAATACGACTTTGTAACTGCTGTGCTAAATACAGAATCCCTAAGTGGTGTATAACCCCAAAGCCAGGAGTTTCTACAAATGAAATAGACCGTGGTTCTTGGTTCCTTCAGGCTCCTGGATCCCCTCAGTCTTCAAGGAGTGAGGTAAGATCAGGCTTCCTCAAAGGGAAACAGGAACAACTAGCCCAGGTGGGTCCCTGCATGGCAGAATGGTTCCAAAGAAATGATCCTCCTGAAAAATAAGTTAGCCAAACTCCCCACCTGAACAAACAGGTAATATGCTCCATAAATCACACAGTTAAGTTTTCTAGATCTTCAAAAAACATATTCTCCCTATGTGATAGTTAATTTTATGTCAACTTGACCGGGCGATGAGATGTCCAGATATTTGGTCAGACATTATTCTGGGTGTGTCTGTGAGAGTACGTCTGTGGAGACGAGATTACCATTGGAACTAGTTGACTGAGGAAACAGCTGGCCCTCCATAATGTGGGTGGGCCTCATCCAATCAGTTACAGACCTGAATAGAACCAAAAGTCTGAATAAGAGGGAACTTGCCTGCCTAACTATTTGGGCTGTGACATCATTCTTTTCTGGCCTTCTGTCTCAAACTGAAACAGCTGATCTTTCGGGGTCTCAAACCTGCTGGCTTTGGGGCAGAAACTTATACCATCACTTCTGGTTCTCAGGCCTTCAGACTCATTGACTTTCCCAGGTCTTCAGCTTGCCAACTGCAAATCTTGGGACTTCTCAGTCTCTATAATTGTGTGAGCCATTTCTTATGATGTTTCTCTCTCTCTCTCTCTCACCCTGTTGGTACTGTTTCTCTGGCACACCCTGACTAATACATCCTGTTTTATATTAACTGTTTTAGGGGATTTTCTAATACTAGTATAACCCTGACATCAAGCCCAGACAAGTTCCCTGATGCCAGGCCTTTTGTATAGGACAGTTTAGGTCCAGAATATATATTTTAATTTAAAAAATTTTTTAAATTTTTAGAAATGCCTAGAGAATAATACAACACCCATGTACTCATCATCCAGATGATAAACTGTTAACGTTTTTATTCCAGATGTATTTTTTATATTAAAGAAATAGAACCTGCATTCTATTTAAAGCTGCAAGTTCCTTTGTTCCTCTCCCCACTCTCGTTCCTCTCCCTCCCTTTCATTCTTAGGAGCCGTTGTTATGATTATAATAATCTGATGTGTATCCTTCCTATCTACCACTTCTATGCACAAAGCAGAATGTGTGTTGATATTATTCATAATAGCCAAAAAGTGGAAATGACCTAAATGTCCACCAACTGGTGAGTGAATAAACAAAATGTGGTATATCCATATAATAGAATATTATTAAACAATAAAAAGAAATTCCATGCCACTGAATGCTAACATGGGCCAGCTTTGAAAACATTATAAATGAAAGGAGGCAGACACAAAAGGCCACGTGTATGCTTCCATATGTACAGATTAGGCAAATCCATAAAGACAGAACAGAGGTTGCCAGAGGCTGGGTGGGATCAGGTGTTTGGATTGGTGTTTGGCTTGGTGTTTGGCTGGATGTGGTTGGGGGAATGGGGTGAGAAGAGAAAGGGAAGATACACACATTCTTCTTCTGGTTGGGCAACAGGGTGAGTAGGAAGGATGGTTAAACACCTGCTTTGTGCTAGGAACTAAAGAGACAAGCATAAGGAAGACCTAGTTGACCCTGTCCTCATAGGGCTCACACTCCGAATAAATGAGTCCCGTCTAGATTTTCATGCATTCTGCGAAGATAATAAACAGAGTCTCACAGAGACACCCACTAGGGGAGTTGACCTCTCAGGGAGGAAAGAGACACTTGAGGTGAGACCTAAAGAATGAAAAGGGTGCCAGCCAGGGAGCGTGAGTGCCAGGAGATCCCAGCTGATGCAAAGGTCTTAGAGGGCGCAAGGGCCAGCACAGCCCGAGTGTATGTTGGAAGCCAGGGAGGAGTGCTTCCTGAAGAGCCCCGAGGTGCTGACCAGGAACCCTTTCCTCTCCTCTGGGGAAGGGTCGGTGGAGGGAATCTCATGCCTCCACCAGAGCCCTCGATCCCACCACCTCCTCATTCCTTGGGAAACTTGCCTCAAGATTCTTGATTCCATCTGGGATCTTCCATCTCTTCCATGGACTCATCTCCTTCAGCAGGGAACACCCCTAGTCACCACCATCTTAAAAAGCCTCCCCAGATGGATTTAGGGTTTGAAATCCCATCCAGCTAGCACCACTGCCATAGCGCCCACCTCTCCATCTGGATACTCCTCAGTCTGCTTCACCGGCCCTTTATGGTAGGCCTTCCTTGGGGTTCCATTGTTCTCTCTTCTCCCCCCACTGACTTCTTCCATCATACTCACAAAACTCTATGGTCATTTGTGCATTCAGCCAAAACCGATGGAATCCTACTCCATGCCAGACATTGTGCCAGATGGTGGGGATATGCTCTTAAACAAGACAGACCTTGTCCCTTGACTTGGTGCAGTTTGCTGTCTAGTAAGATGGACAAAGTAGAATTGACAGACAATGATGTGGACTGTCAAGGAAATTGGCAGAGTAAAGTGGTGGCTATGCTGCCTTAATTAGGATGGTCATGAAAGGCCTTTTGGGGGAAGTGATATTTAAGGGGGCACCCAAGGAATACAAATGAGCCAGGGAGGGAGGAACTGGGAGAGAGCCTTCCAAGCAGAGGGGAGAGCAAGTACAAAGAACCTGAAATGGAAAGGGCAAGGTTCAGAAAGAAGGGCACTGTGGCTGGAGCGGCATAAACAAGGCCTAATGTAGAACGAGATTACAGAGAAAGGCATCAATTAGTGCAGAGCCTTGTAAACCATAGGAATGAGTCTGGATGTTATTTTAAGACCAGTGAGATACCTTGAAGGGTTTTACGCAGGAAAAAGGACTTTTGAAAGTCTATTCCTGCTGCTATACAAAAAGTGGATTGGAAAGCAACAAAAGCTGAAGTTGGTGGCCAATTTAGAACCTATTGCATTGGTGCAGGTGAGCAGTAATTGGCCTGCAACCTCTCTTCTGGGAACTGCCTAGGCTTGTATGCCCAGCTCCTTGCTGGACATCTTCCCTCCCTTCTGAGTCCTGTCTTTCACAGAGGCATTGCCATCTCTTCAGTGCCCTCACCCTCCTTTGCATTTGTAGGGAAGGAAAATCATTTTCTCTCTACCCTTCTGAGTTTGGCTGAGGCCTCTGTAATAAAAGACAGTTTAGGAGCTCCCTGGTGGTGTAGTGGCTGGGCTTCAGCGCTCTCAACTCTGTGGCCTGGGTTCGATTCCCAGTCAGGGAACTATCCACATTGAAAAAAAAAAAAAGACAGATTAACAAGGAAAAAATAAATAGAAGTTTACTTACATATATACCTCATATATACATGGGAGATACCCAGGGAAAAATTAGTAACTCCCTGAGGTGGCTTAGAATTCAGGCTTAAATACCACCTTAATGGGGAGAGGGGACTTAGGCTCCTAGGGGAGAGTAAATTATTTTTAGAAAAGATGAATGGACCCTCAGAAGAATGGATGGGAGATATAAGAGTTTGTGACCAAGTGTGATTGAGCTTGGTGTTGACTTCTAGTCTTCTCTCCTGTGATGAGTCAATCTTCCCTGCATGATGAAACTTACAGGGAGGGGATTTATGACAACTGAGTTCCTTTTGGAGAGCTTCTTTAAGTAGATAAGGGGAATTCAGAGAAAGCCTTTCTCTGCACTTGCTGTTTTTTAAGTGCCTGCAGCTCAAAATAACCAGTATGCCCAAGTGGCATATTCTGCTGCCCTTCACGTTCAATCACCAACTCCCGCTGACTCTACTTCTTAAATTTCTCTGAGACACATCCTTTTTGTCTGTCCCTGCTGCCACTGTCCTCACTTGGGCCCCATTAAATTGCCTGTTCATGAGTATATTGTTTTGTGCCAGTCTCAGCCTATCAATAGCCAAGGTTGTGGTTGAATGGGCCCTTGAGGTTCTTATTATGATTTCAAGGTACCCCTCAGTAATAACTCAGGAAACTTTGAAAAAAATAAAGGTTTATTACTTACAGGACCTGGAAATTATACAGCACACCTGGGGCCACACAATGAATTGGGGTGGGGGTGCATGTGCTCACAAGGGCCTGGGGTTCTGCTTTTATGGGATTGAGGGTGGGGGCCTTGGGTTTCTCAGACTCATTCTTTTTTTAAAAAATTATTTAAAAAACTTTTTTCAATTACAGTTGACACACAATATTTAGTAGTACAACATAGTGATTAAACATTTACATAGTTTACAAAGTGATCACCCTGATAAGTCTAGTACCTATCTGACACCATACATGGTTATTATAAATTTTTTTGGGGGGGGTAGTTCCTTGGCTGGGAATTGAACCCAGGCCACAGCATTGAGAGTGCTAAAGCCTAGCCACTACACCACCAGGGAACTCCCATACATAGTTATTATAGTATTGACTATATTCACTATGATGTACTTTGCATCTCTGGGACTGTTTTTATAACTGGCAATTTGCATTTCTTAATTCCTTCAACCTTTTTCACCCATTCCCTTCACACCCCCATTCCCATCTGGCAACAATCAAGATGTTCTCTGTATCTATGAGTCTGTTTCTAGTTTGCCTGCTTGTTTATTTTGCTGTTTAGATTTCAAATGTAAGTGAAAATTACGTGGTATTTGCCTCTCTCTGTCTGACTTATTTCACTGGGCATGAGATCCCCTAGGTTCACGCATGTTGTTGCAAATAGCAAGTTTTTGTTCTTTTTTATGGCCAAGTAATATTCCTTGAATGACTGTACCACATCTTCTTTATCCAATTATCTATTGATGGACACTTTGGTTGCTTCCATGTCTCGTCTGCAATGAACATAGGGATGTAGATGTCTTTTCGAATTAGTGTTTTGGATTTCTTCAAATAAATACCCCAAAGGGGGACTGCTGGGTCACAGGATAGTTCTTTTAATTTTTTGAGGAACCTCCATGCTGTTTTCTATAGCAGCTGCACCAATTTGCAATTCCACCAATGGTGCACAAAGGTTCCCTTTTCTCTCCATCCTCACCAACACTTGTTTGCTGATTTATTGATGATAGCCATTCTGACAGGTGTAAGATGATATCTCATTGTGGCTTTTTTTTTTTTTTTTTTTTTTTTTTTTTTTTTTTTTTTTTTTTTTTTTTTTTTTTTTGTGGGTAGCTCTCTAGATGGGAGTTGAACCCAGGCCGCGGCACTCATAGCACCGAAGCCTTAAGCCACTGCACCACCAGAGAACTCTCCTCATTGTGGCTTTAATTTGAATTTCCCTGATGATTACTGATGTTGAGTATCTTTTTATATGTCTATTTGCCATTTTCATGTCCTCTTTGGAGAAACATCTGTTCAAGTCCTCTGCCCATTTTTTTTTTTTTTTTTTTTTTTTTTTTTTTTTTTTTTTTTTTTTTTTTTTTTTTTTTTTTTTTTTTTTTTTTTTTTTTGGTATGTGGGTAGTTCCCTGGCTGGGAATCGAACCCAGGCCGCAGCGCTGACAGCGCCAGCGCCGAAGCCTTAAGCCACTACACCACCAGGGAACTCCCCATAAGGCTTTCTTTCTTTTTTTTTTACTGTTCTTGTTTCTTTTTTTATTTTATTTTTCCTCTGCCCATGTTTTAATCAGATTGTTTGTCTTTTTGGTATTACGTTGTATGTGGGTTCACTATTTATAGGTGAATTTAAAACATAAAAATGGGAATTTAAAGAGAAAAAACAAGTGACCCAAATGATCAGTTACTGAAATTCACCAAGATCTCTAAAACAAAGGAGCCTCAGTTGTGGGAGGAAGCACGGCTCTTTTAGTCACGTGGCTGGCAAAGTGTTTACTTGAGATAGCCATCATTGAAATGGAAGCCTGGACAATCAAAGTTTAAGTCAGGTACTGGCATTACTACAATAAATAAATAAATAAATAAATAAATAAATAAATAAATAAATAAAATATCAGGACTTACACTGTATACCCTTATTCTTGTTGGTTGAATTGTGTCCCCTCATTCCCACGAAAAGCTATGTAGAAGTCCTAACTCCCAGTACTTCAGAATGTGACCTTGTTTGGATATAGGGTTATTGCAGATAGCGTTAGTTAAGATGGGGTCATGCTGGAGTAAGTTGGGCCCCTAATCCAATGTGATTAGTGTCCTTATAAGAAGGAAGATGATGTGAAGCAGAAACACAGGGAGAATGCTACGTCAAGAGGGAGGGTTGGAGTGCTGCAAGTTAAGGAATGCCACAGACTGTTGGCAAACCAGCAGAAGCTAGGAAGAGGCAAAGATGGATTCCCCTGCAGAGTTCAGAGGAGGCACGGCTGCTGGCATCTTGATTTCAGACTACTAGCCTCCAAAACTGACAATAAATTTTTGTTTTTTTAGCCACCCAGTTCGTGGTACTTTGTTAAGGCAGCCCCAGCAAACTAATACACTCTCCATTTCTAACGCTACACCAGCCACCTGAGGGAATCTTCAATGGCTCTATCCCCTAGGGAAGAAAGTCTAAAGTCCCTAGGGATGTGGCATGGAAGGCACTATAAGATCTGGCCCTCGAGCCACACTTCTAGTTTTATTTCATCTCATTCTGCAGAGGCACCAACATTAAACCACTTTTAATTCTCATAACAGAGTTCCTCTGGGTTATTTGCAGTCTTCACATGGAAGCACTTTTTCTGCTCAGGGCCACATTCGCTTGGGAAATGCCTATTCTTTCAAAGTCAACCTCAGTCAACTCACAGATAAAGAAATGGAGATGATCAATAAACATATGAAAAGGCAATCACCCCAACAGCATATCAGCACAACAAAGAGATACCTTTTTTTTTTTTTTTTTACCTATCAGATTGAGGAAAATATTTAAAATTGTTAATATTCAGAGCTGGCAAAGATGGAAAAAATGAGCCTTTTCATACATTTCTCTTTGGATACTGAATTACAACAAACTTTCGGAAAATTTCTGGTAGTGCTTCTTAAAATTTGAAGTACATGTACTCATTGACTCACTTTTGAAACTCTATCCAGCCAAAATAACAACCTTGGTAATTAAGGTCAAGATGTTTGTGGCAATATTTTGTCCCATCCCCAACCTGGAAAAAATGTGAATGTCTGAGTAGAGAATGTTTGAGTGAATTATGGTTCGCCCTATTGACAAGAGTATTTATTAGCAGAACACGTTGGGTTGACCTGAGTGCATGCTAGGTCACACATCACGCAACGCTAGGTAGATAGACATCTGTATGATCACAGCGATTCCATGGGGAAGGGAGAAATTTGCCTTTATCTTTATTCTCGTCCTTAGAGTTTGGCTTACCTCAATAAGCAAGCATTGCTTTTTAGGTTGAAAGGAAAATAAGTTATACCAGGAAAAAGAGAAATGCTCAGATGTCCCTTTCCCGAGAGTCCTTTTCCAAAGTTTTCAGTTAGTTAATTACTCCTTTGCACTTACAGTGTGCCCTCTACAAGGCATTTATCATGCAATAATGGAACTTACTTTGTTTGCATGCCTTCCTCCCATGCTGTTCATTCATCTCTGCTCACCCTGTCTAGCATACAATAGCTGTCAGATAATTATTGGATGGATGGATGGATGGATGGATGGATGGATGGATGGATGGGTAGGCGGGCAAGTTACTTCTTTCTCTTATGATCTGCCCAACATTTTATCTGTACCTCACTCAAAGATCACTGTTTATTCATTTTTGGGTATTTTTTGGTCTGTTATGCCTGTGTTATTTCCTTCACTAGATTGTGAGCTGCTTAAGGGCAGTCTTGCAGAGCCAGTACTTTACATGTGGTTTTATTGACTGCACTCAACAATTCTTTGAGACAGACAGATAGACACACACACACACACACACACACACACACACACACAACACTAGCTTCGCTGAGATGAAATTCACAAACCATATCATTCACCTATTTATAGTGTGCAAATCAGTGGCTTTAGTATGTTCAGAGCTGTACAACCATCATCACAATCAACTTCAGAACATTTTTATCACCCCAGAATGAAACCCTCTATCCAATAGCTACTTCTCCGCTTCCTCCCAGTCTCCTCCCACCCCAAGCCCTAGAAATCACCGGTTTGTTTACTTTCAGTCTCTATGGATTTGCCTCTTCTGAACAGTTCATGTTAAGTGGAATCCTACAATACGCTGTCTTTTGTGACTACCTTCTTTCACTTAACATTATGTTTTCAAAGTTCATTGTAGCATGTACCAACACTTTTTCAAAAATTACTGAAGAATATTGCATTGTATGAACATCACAACTACCTGGGGCCAGGGCAGGGCACAATGGAATGGAGTTTCTCAAACTGTCCTGGGAATCTTGGTAAAATGCAAATTCGATTTCTGTAGGCAAGAAGAGGTGGGCCTGAGGTGCTGCACTGCTAAGAAGCTCCCAGAGGGTTTTTCCACCAGAAAGGCAGAGAATTTGGGGTTCTTTCCTAGACAAGGCACCCACATGGCTTTAACCCTGCTGGCCACCAGGGTCACTGCCTTGTGGGTGGGTGAGTTCCTTCCAGACATCAGATTTCAAATGAGAAGTTAACGTGGTGAGTATGACTTAGAACCGGAATAGCTGGCTACTTTTGAGGGATGATTTGGGATGATTTGGTCCAGCTAGAGTGGAGCCTGCTGAGTCCTCCCTCTTTTCCCACGAGATTGTGACCAGTTCCAGGGAAAAGATAAGGTCTTATTCATCCTTGTTGCGTCAGACCTGGGCCCTGAACCAGAAGGCAGCAATTATGAATCTCCTCATTTATACCCTTGATCTCTGCACATGATGGGTTTTTTTGTTCTTTTGGTTTTTTTGTTTGTTTGTTTGTTTGTTAGTTTGTTTTTTAGGTCAGTTCCAGCTTTTAAAAACCTGGTCTTTGGTCATGTCACACACATGTTTAGTACTGGTCTGAGGTCTCAAAATGATGTCTGACACAAAGTAGGTGCTCATCGAATGTTGGTTTATTCTTAGCATCTTCTGACTAATTGTAAAGACCAGCAAGGGATCAGGCAGATTCACGGCTCTCAATGACAGGAAGGACAGGAAGGATGGAAGCTCTTCTTTCTACTGGGCAGGTATTGGTCCTCTCTTCCTCAAAGGCCTCACTGAGCCATCACACAGATGGGGGAGGCCCAGAGATGTGACAACTGCAGTCCAAAGTTTGCAGCCTGTCTTGGTGCCTGGACCAAACCTTCAAGATCTCAAAGACCCTGTCTGTGGACAAAGAAGGGTCTTCCTGAGGGGCAGAGCAACTGCTGCTTATAGGAAGTAGAGCTTTTGTAGATAGAATTGGCCTCCTGCTGAGAGGATGGGGCTGGGTTTCCCCATCCTCTTGCATTAAAAAAAATCTCAATTCAAAGCACTTTTCACAAGTTTTACACACACACACACAAACACACACATGCACACGCAAACACACACGCACAGGCAATTTGATTGTTTCTTATCTCTCTCCCCAATAAGAACAGGTCATTCTGTGACTGTTTAGCTCACAGTTCCGTCCCCAGCACTACCCAGAACAGAGAGAGCCTGGCTCTTAGGAATGCCACATGAAGTGTGTTGAAGGACAAATGAATGAATCTGGAAGGGAAAGCTTTTACATTTCAGCTACACTGCAAACTCAGCTGCAAAGACCTACACCTGCAGCCATCTTGGCTCTTTGAAGATTGTTCTTCCTCTTCCAAATCCTGGACACATTCTTTATCTTGAAACATCATACACACCACCTATCAAGTACAGACCCACAGAGAGTAGGTTCCGCCCCAGTGAAACAAAAAATCATGCCCCTTCCCTCCCCAGCAAAGGCAGATTTGTACTGATGTGCTCAGGCCTCCTTCCAGATCACTGGTCCCGCAATTTGTCCAGCTTCTTCCCATACTTCCTTTAGCCCTGATCAAGCTTGTTTGAATCTTGTAGGCCTGGAGTCCTGCTGTCTCCTTTGGTGCTTTGCATTTATCTCTCCCTTCTAAGATATAACCTTGTGTTTATACATGGGAAAACTTTTTTTTTTTTTTTAATTTCTCAGAAACATGGGAACCACTTTGACTCCTACTCTCTCACTTCCCACATCCAATCAATCAGGAATCATACTGAATTTTTTTTAAAAATCAAGCCACTTCCTCCATACCCATGCCATCACCTTAGTAGCCATCACCTCACAGGTCTCCTTGCACCCATCCTCTAATCCTTTTTCATTTTGCAGCCAGAGAGGATTTTTTTGTTTCGTTTTGTTGTTGTTGTTGTTTTTTTATTGTAATTTGAGCCGAGTTATTTCTCTCTTAAAACTCTTCAGCTCTGCCCTTTGATCTCAGGATAAAGTCCAAACTGTTTCAAGTCTCCAGGAACAGGCTGTCTTTTCCACCTCCCACAGCCCCCCACCTCGCCGTCTGTCTTGCAGGCTGGGCTCTCTGCTCCAGCCTACTCCCTGCTCAGGGCCTTTGCACATGCTGTTCTCCTTGTCTCCTTCTTAGTACAAATGTGGCTTGATAATAATAATAGTTAACATTTATACAAACAATCCACTTCTATTTGTGTGTATTACCTTATTCTCACCCTACTAAATGAGCACCTTGGTTAGTTTACTTACAGATTGGAAATCTGATAGTCAGAGATGTGGACTAGCTTGCTCAAGGTCATACAGGTAGCAAGCTCCCCTGCTAGCCAGTCAGCCACATGAGGATTGGGACTGTGGGCTCTGCTCGTGGGTACCTAGTATACTTTTGCTTGTTTAACAAGTGTTTATTGAACATTTTGTATGTGCTATGTTAGGCACTATTCTAGCTCTTAGGAATGCCACATAAAGTGTGCAGTTTCTAGGTTCTTCCTCTTGTTGAACCTTAAATACAATGGGGAAAACACACACCAAACAGACAAACACATGTATGAACAACATAATTTAGGTAGTAATAAGCCTTGAAGACAAGAAGACAGATTGGTGTTGAAGGACTTCAGAAGTGGCCTCTCTAAGATACGCCACTTTGGTTGGCACATGAATTACTTTGAGCTGAAGGCAATCATAATGGTGGGCTCACAAAAATTTTTACCCCCTCCCTTAAAAAATTCAAATTAGAGGCTTTACCCATAATAGGAGTTATCACCAGAAATAACTTTTTATAACCTATCCATAGGACAGGGCACACTTCTAATTACTGAACATCTGCACTTCTTACTGTTCTGCTAATGATTGCTCCTCTCTGAAGCCCCAAGGTAACTTATCTCCTTCTTAGCTCAGCATGCCATATATACCTCATCTTCCCTTTCTGTCTCTGAACCACTTGTGTGCGAGTATGTGGGGTTTTCATACATATATATGTAATTAAATTTGTTTATTTTCTTTTTGGGGGGGAGGAGGGTAGTTCCCTGGCTGGGAATTGAACCCAGGCTGTGGTGTTGAGAGCACCCAAGCCTAGCCACTTACACTACCAGGGAACCCCAAATTTGTTTATTTTCTATTGTTACTTGTCTCGTGTTGATTTGATTATTAGACCAGCTGAGAGAACCTAGAAAGATAGAGAAAAGTTTCTTCCTTCCCCAGAGTTGGTGCTGTGAGCATGATCCCTCACCTGCTGGGTACAGCTCAGCCCAAACTGTTAGAGTAGAAAGGTCCTGGGACCTCTAACATGGGCCAGCAAAGAAAGGTAAAAATTCTCACCAAGTCAGATTCCTGGGTCTCTACCTACAGAATTCAGTGGAAACAGAGTAGTGAGAATCCGTTTATTTTTGCTTGTGTAAATTTAGATGAGCAGGAGAAAATATTTGTGGAACTAGTTCCTTGAACTTAGCGACTTTTGGTTATTTGGTGTGGCTACCGTCAGTTTTTCTCCATCCTTTCCTCCCAGAGATGGGCACTTCGTGTCTGTTTTGCCAGTTGTCTTGTTCTATGTGCTGGGAGTTTGGTTTTGACCTCCTCTTTGTTCTCTACCCATCCCGAATGTGCATGTATCGGTGTGTGTTTGGCAGCCAGTCAAGTATTAATAGACTGGATATTTATGTTGTAACTTTTCCAAAACTTGTCAGCATGAAAAATAACTCAGTATTTTGAAATTTTCATAAGTAATCTAAACATAACTAAGAAAAATTAAACAGATGTAAATAGAATAAAAGTTTTTTTTAATGTGAACTCTTGAGCAATAATTACATTTTATGTGTACTTAAAAATGGTTTCCTAAATCTCTTTGGCAAATTGGAACTTTAAAATTTTGCTATATTAAATTAAATGATGAAAATTCATTGAATATCCAAATCATTTCTAAATAACACAAAATTATGACATATTAATTACTGAACACAGGTTTACCTACTTGGTTTCCTACTACAGAGGAATTAAAGAAATTTGGGTCTGTTAGTAAATATTCTTGTACCTCACTGCAAGATTGTATTACAAAAAAGAAGGTATTTCTAGAATTTATGGAATGTATTTATAAATTTATTTATCTAAAGCAGCAGTGTTGAAACTTTTGGCTTCCCTGGGCCATACTGGAAGAAGGATTGTCTTGGGCCACACATAAAAATCTCATAGTATTTTAAGAAAAGACTAGCCACTATACCACCAGGGAACCCCGCTTTGGGCCACATTCAAAGCCATCCTGGGCCGCAAGTTGGACATGCCTGATCTAAAGAATACTGCTGTAACAGATAGTTTATAATTACTTACTTCTTAGTTTTCACTAGAAATTAATATTTCTAAAGGTTAAAAACTCTAATTAATATGGAAATAATTAATATTATTTTCAGTAATAATAGAAAGTTTCCTCATTTTTGAGGGAATCAGAGGAAAATGGTTTGTCCTAAAATAAATAAGTTATTTCTGAATGGGTATAAGAACAAGAGACAAACTAAAAGGAACAAGAAAAGTTGCGGAAGGTTTGTGAAAAGAAATCTTGAGAAATGTTATGTGTAATCAAGTTGGATAAGATTGCATGAATTTGTTAGAAGGTTTTTTTTTTTTAACTTAGTATCAATAGTGTACTAAAACTTAAAATTGTTTCATCTGGTAAAAGGACAAAGTTTTCTTGGACTATTGGTCTGCTCCTGATAAGATACTGTGAAAAGTTTTCTGCCAAGAAAGCAAAGACTTTATGTTTTATCAAAATAACTTGCTGTGCTTTATGTTGTCTTAATCAAGTCTTTGATTACTTAAGAAACCTGAATCTTCTCAATAGCAAGAGCTAACCTTCTGTATTTAAAATTCCCTACCTGACTTTCATGCAAAGGAAGGAGCAATAAAATCTATAAAGATTGTGGCACATGTGGATAAAGACTATTCTGGAGCTCCCTGGTGGTGTAGTGGCTTAGGGCTTCGGCGCTGGTGCAGTCAACGCTGCGGCCTGGGTTCGATCCCACCCAGGGAACGACCCACATACCAAAAAAAAAAAAAAAGACTATTCTGTTCCTGCAAAAATGAGGCCTCAGTGCCAGACTTTTGCCATCTTGCTGCACATGTACTCTGACAACTGTCTGTTCCTGAATAAGAGAAACTAAGATGGATTAACAATGGCTGAACGTCAAATGAATAGTGGGAGCTATTCTGCTTGGTTCTTCTAGGCCCCCTGGCAAACCCCTTTTATGGTTTTGCAGTCTTTCATCCACCATAGTGCATTTAAACTGGACTTCATTCAACTCTCACTTAATATGGGTTATCAATATGTTCTTGTTGTTGTATGTATGTTTTCCGGATGGACCGAAGGCTTCCCCTGCCACAAGGCTGATGATCTCACAGTGCCAAAGAAACTTAGAAAATGTTTCCCATTTGGGGTATACCTTCCACAATCTCTAGTGATCACAACATCCACTTTGCTGAGCAAATCATACAAGCCTTGACAGAAAGTCTTGCAAACTAGTTGGAATTATCACCTTCAATCATCAGGCAAGGTCTAGAAAACTAATGGACAAATTGAATTCAGGCAAAACAAGTCTTAATTACATGGCATTGAATGAATTGCTGAGAATGTTTACAATTTTTATGACTTTTTGTTTGAAACATTGCTGGAATTGTCATTTTTTTTGTTTTGTTTTTCTGGATATAATGAAACCTTTCCTCTTAAACGATACTTACAGCAATTTGGTAAATTATACCTTTGTAAGCAGAATTGAAACATTTATATTTCTCTCCCTACTTAATCCCTCCAGAATTCAGTAACCTTCAGTGAGTATTCTTATTTTCATGGCAATATTGTAATTTGCATAAATTCAATACAAATCTGTTCTCCTTGTAACAGGACACAATTGGAAACTGGATATATTACCATAGCTTTGACTGGAATGGCATATTTAAGAGAGACATGCATAGACTCAGATATTACCAATAGCTTTAAGGAATTAAGATTCACTTACAGAAGTCAATAAAAACCTCAGAAATATCAGACAGCCTGGTACCTTATTCACAGGGTTCCCAGTAGCCTTACCAGGTGAATAAAGAAGGTCACTTACTAGAAGGTGCAGGAACCTTAAGATATTTGGGGTACCTTGAGAAAAGAGGAAGTAACTGAAATCTAAAGGTATTACAGGCAAAGCATGATGACAAGTCCCTGGCTTGGCTTTTCTGGCCACAAGAGGACTTTTGATAAAGTTAAATCTGTAGATTCCTTATGAAAAATTTCAGCAACACAGGTTTAAAAGAGCCTATTTAATCAATTGCTCTTTTTGTTGTATTTGTGCAAATAACAGGTCAAGTTTATTGAAACTAGACTTACTTTGCAAATAAATTAATCTTAATTTGGCTATTTTTAGTAAAAATTGGGGTGATTTTAGAGAGAAAAATTATGTTTCAGTAATACGTATTTGTGGATATTAAATTTTAGTGCTGTTTGTCTTTTGAGAATTTTGTTTTATACCTATAAAAAATGGACTGGATGTTAAATTCTTCTAGTTTCCTCCAATATCTGGCTAGGACTCTGCAAATTAACATTTCTAATTTTTCTGCCACCCTTCTAACTTGGAATCATTGAGAACTAAATCTGCCCTTTTCTCAAAGCCATGTACGCTGCAGTCGGGCAACTTGATAAAAACTTCAGAGAAGTCACCACGACAGCTCATATATGGACAATCTTCATGCCTGTTGCAGAAAGGTCACCCTCGATGTTTAAACTGTAGATCAGGAAAATCTATCAGATTGTCACTGTCTGCCCTCACTCCAGCTGAAGATGCTTTGAGCCAGACATCTAGAAATCTTGACTGGCTGCCTCTAGAACTCAGAAACTGGGATTATAGTCTGCTCTGAGCCTTAACCATTGTTTTTCTTTGGTTTACATATAGATGCCCCTTATTAAATACCTGATTGCTTTTGCTGTAGGCCTAGCTTTGGGTGTACACCTGCATCACTGTCTTCCAAAATGAGACACAACTGTTTAACGGAACTGACCTATTCTCAGGACTGAGATTGGTTTAGTGAGACATGGAACAATCTAGCAAACCCAAGTTCTGGAATGTGAAACTTCTCAGGAAATTTCAAAGGTGAAACTGAAGTGATTCAGAACATGCTTCTCCAAGATATGCCACTGTGACATGTCAATTATTTTGAGCTGAAGGCAATTGAGACCCTGAGGGCTGAGGAGAAACTTTTAGCCTCCTTCCCTTAAAGAATTTAAATTGGGGGCCTGCCCAAAATAAGAATTATTACCAGAAATAATGTTTTTTGGCCTATCTATAGGGTAAGCAAACATCTAATTACTGAACATCTGCTCTTTTTATTGTCCTGCAAATGACCCTCTTCTCTTTTGAAGCCCCAAGGCACCTTACCTCATCCTTAGCTCAGAATGCCATGTATACCTCATTTTAACTTTCTGTTTCTGAATGGTTCATGTATGTGTATGTGTGTGTGAGGGGTGTCTCTGATTATCATGTATGTGAGTTTTATATGTGTGTGTGTGTGTGTGTGTGTGTGTATATATATATATACACATATATATATATATATATAAATTTATTTCCTCTTGTTAATCTCTCATGTCAATTTAATTATTAGACCAGCGTAAATAGTTTCTCTCCTGAGGAGCCTAGGCACTCCCTTTAACATAGAAACAGAAAGTATTTTTGCACCCTTAAATGTCAACTTTCCAGAAATGTTACTACCATGTAAATAGAGGGATGACTGTATTTTGTTTTATGAAGCTTTTTGTTCATCTTTCCAGAAAATCCCATCATCCATGGATACTACTGCATTTGCAGCTGTCTATGCGAGATAATTCTACCTCTATGTTTCAGTATTCTGAAAACTTCAAATGTCTTCTGAATTTGGGTCCAAACATTTACATATTGAAACACCTATTATATAATTATAATTTATTTTGTCATGTTTATTTTACAATTAAGCAATAATTTGTTTATGCGTATGAATGGGTTGAATTGTTTGGGTTCTATTCGCAGAGGCACGTGCGGTTTACAATCTATTCGTGTGGCCAGAGGCCGTTGGGTCTGGCACAGACCCCCGCAGAGCAGTCCTCCATGCGCCAGGGGTCGCTGTGACACAGCACGGACGCACTGGGTCGCTCTCTCGTGGCCGCCCCGCCTAGGGCCCCCGGGCCGAGTGGGCGGGCACGACTGCGCCCAGGTCGCGAGGCGCCCTTCGACCAGCAGCGCCCGGGGCGGGCGGGTATAAATGGAGCGGTGGCTTCTCCAGCCGCCTCTCTCCGCCCCGGGTCGCCGCAGCTTCTGCCGCTTTCGGGCCCAGCAGCCTGAAGAAAAAAAGAAAAAGATAAAAAAAAACTTGAAAACGCTTTAAAATCTGAAAAAAAAGAAAAAGCGAATCTTCCTCGGAGAGCCCGCGGGGAAGTCACTTTCGCACGCTTCCGGCCTGCCCGCTCCTGCCGCCCCCGCCGCCGCACCTGGGCGTCCGTCGGCCCCCGTCCGTCGGTCCGGTGGTGAGCCGCCTGCGTCCACGCGCCTGTCCTCCGGCCGCCGGTCCGCGCCGCGTGGCAGCCCCGCGCCCGTGCCCCCGCCCCCAGCGTGCCGGCCTCCCCGCACACCACGTGTCCGCGCTGCCCTTCGCGGCCCGGCGTGGAGGCGGCTGCGCGCTGAGCCCCCGGGGCTCACGGAGTCGGCCCCGACAAATATTTTGTTTCCCTCTTCCCCTGGCTGCTGTAATCTTAAACCGCCAGGAGCCCGAGGCCTGTATTTATAGAGAAACGCGTGTCCCAGAGGCCGCGTGGGCAGCGTTTGGTTGCCTTTTTATCATTTGGAGGGGAGTCCCTCCCCTTTATTTTTCGAAATTTGGAGCTTCAGACCAGGACAGCTGAAAATTACAAACTCCTAGGGAGGGCCATATTGTTTTTGAGAGCCTTTTGTCTGCGGTCTTGCAGTCTTGAACCAGCCGTCCCTGAACTCTGCTGCTTGCTCCTCTGTCTCTCAGCCTACTCCAGCTTCTCTCAGCTTCACTCTGCCACCTGTGAGCCGCGGCGCGGGCCCCGGCTCCGAGAAGAGCCCCTTTTGTCCAGTGTTGTCTCTATAAGAAGTCCTCCTGGCGGGGCTCGGGGTGGTGGGGGCTGGGGAGATGAATGCTGCAGCCAGCAGCTACCCCATGGCCTCCCTGTACGTGGGTGACCTGCACTCGGACGTCACCGAGGCCATGCTGTATGAAAAGTTCAGTCCCGCGGGGCCTGTGCTGTCCATCCGGGTCTGCCGTGATATGATCACCCGCCGCTCTCTGGGTTATGCCTACGTCAACTTCCAGCAGCCAGCTGACGGTGAGTAGATGCCTTATCTACAAATTCACAGGATCCCACAGGACCTCTAGGCACGTCCCTGCCCTCATGGAGTGAGCATCACAACAGCACGTTGCCACAGAAGCCGTAGTGGGGAACAGGATGCAGGGGTTGAGAACACAGGATCCTGGCCTCAGATGACCAGAGTTTCAGTCTTGCTTCCACCACTTGCTAACTGGGTGACCTTGGGCTAATCAGTGGTGGCAGTAGGGTTGGAACCCAAGGAAACTGTAAACTGATGTGAGAAGATAGTCACTGTCATTCCATGGTGGTGTGATCCTGATTCAATGGGGCTAGGCTGTTAGAGACCCTCGCCTGGTCGGTGGGCATGGGCTCATGCCCCTCACAGGCCTGTCTCAAAGGCAGGACAATTGAAACACAATTTCTGCAAATATTTTAGATTGCGAAGCTGCTGCTCCCTCCCATGCCTTTACCCTGAATTAGGAGTCTGTTTGATTTTGTGCTGATAGGGGTTTTCAGGGTAGGTATGAAGCAGGGGAAGAATTCATGCATTAAACTTGAGCAGGTGCTTGTGTTAGCTCCAAAAGAGCTGCGTGTGCCAGGCCAGCTCCCTGATCTGGGTGTTTGCCACTGGGGTAGAGGAGTTCTTCACTCTGGACGAGGCCCAGGACTGTGGAGAATGGTCTCTGGTCTGGGGAAGTGAAGCTAGGAAATCCTCTGGGCTGGTGGAGATTATTGTCTCACCTGTGAACAGTGCTTTCCACTTGTCAGAACCCTTTTACTTTATCCCATCTGAAGAGAATAGGACTCCTGGGAAGGCAAAGGAACTGCAGAATGTTGGAGGCTAAACTGGGACTGCCAGTGTAGTGCTCCACAAGCCCAGATTAGGCCTTAGCTTGGGGTGGTGAGGTATGCTGCAGGCAGGGCAGAGTGAGGCCAGAGGAAACCTAATCAGGGCCTGCACGTGACTCCAGATTAAAAAGGAACAACTGTAGAGATCATTACTGGGAGAAACAAGCCATTCTGTGGCAAATGATCTCCAGGTCCCTATTTTTGTCCCTACTTTGTTGACTATCTGCGAAGCATAGAGAATGTCACTTGCCCAGGATGCAGCTAAGACCAGAGAATTGGACTTGCTGAGGGGCATGAGGTACCACTTCCATTAATTTAGTGTGCTCTGAGCTAACTTGTGTCTGGACACAGGGCACAAGGAAGTTAGTTGAGTGTAGCTGTTTTAGGGGGGAGTATCCTGCCTTCTTGACTCTTCTGAACAAAAGTCCTGTCACTTAGTGTTAGTAGCAGAAGCCATTGGTCAGTGTGTCTGCCAACACATACCTCTGCAGGACCTCTCCCTGCTATAAATAAGCGCAGCCAGATTTGTCAGACTAAGGCGACTTGCCTTCTGTAGCACTGTCTAGAAATAGAAGAGCTGTGTTGAAGTGGGTTCCTTCACTACTAATTAATGAAACACTGTTGGGGGTCCAGGCTTTCAATCTCAGCTTCAGATAGAACTCATTTTGTGCCTGGACTTTTACTAACTCAGATCTGCCCTGTCTTCCTTTTCCTGACTTCCTCTCCTCTCACTGAAGAATCCACCTGGGGACAGTGGGAAAGGTAGTTGGGACCAAGTGAAAAGGAGACACTTCCTTGGCTGATGGGGCAGCTAAGCTTGTGGAGGGAGAGATAGGGAATTTCGTCCCCATTTTAAGTGGGATGGTTCCTTGAGGCAGGGAACCCTCCTCCCATCCCATCGTGGAGGACATTCTGGGAGATACCATTGCATGTGTCAGGGAAAGTAGTAGTCACCACCACCTCTGGGTCCTTGTTACTACCAGTGCAGAGAAGTGTTCTTGCCAGCAGGTGATGATATATTTTAGCTTCTGGTCCCTTAAATGGTCTCCATGGTGCATACATGGATTTGGTTGCGAAGCTGAGGAACCACGGCCCTACCTGGAGAACTTGGTTGGGTACCATGGTATTTGAAGTCCTGGAGTTCCCATAATACTCAGATTACAGGTTCAGAAGCCCTGGAAACCACCAGGTGCAGGGTCTACCTGCACTGTCTACTTAGGCAGAACAGTGTTGCAGTTTTATCCTTGCCTGATAAAACAAAGAACATTTCCATGGGTGACTATTAGTATTTATCATTTTGATGATTGAGACTTTTTTGAATTAATTTCTGTTCTCAGAAATTGAAAATAGAAGAAACTGAACTGAATTCAAGGATAGCATATTTGCCCCAGTCAGTTGCTCACAGGTTTGGTTTTGTCATTTGTGTCATGGACAGAGTGTAGACTAAATGATAGTGGATAACTTTGTTGCAATACCTTACTGAAAACCCCCAGAAAATCCAATACTAGTTTCTTAATACTAGTTAGCTGTACTGCTTAGCCACCTTTGAACATAAGTTTGTTCATTTTATCAAATGGATGGATTAGTTCACCTGTCCACTTGTGTTCCTGTGGGTGGTAGGCTGCAGTGTCTTTTATAAATGATAAAAAAAAACTTAGTCAGAAATGAGGTACAGTAGTCCCCCCTTATTTCATTTCATTTTCTGTGGTTTCAGTTACCGTGGTCAAACACAGTCTGAATATACAAATGGAAAATTGCAGAAATAAACAATTCATACTTTAAATTGTGCATCATTCTGAGTAGCATGATGAAATCTCATACCATCCTGCCCGTGATGAGTTATTCTTTGTCCTGCATATCCATGCTCTGTACCAGGGACGTCCGATCTTCCCTGGGCCACATTGGAAGAAGAAAAATTTTCTTGGGCCACACATAAAATACTAATCATAGCTGATGAGCTAAAAAAATACAGTCACAAAAAAATTTCATAATGTTTTAAGAAAGTTTATGCATTTATTGGGTGGTATTCAAAGCCATCCTGGGCTGCGTGCAGCCCTCAGGCTGTGGGTTGGACAAGCTTGCTCTGTACACTACCTGCCAGTTAGTAATTTTGTAGCCATCTCATTTATCAGATCAACTATAGCAGGCAGGTCCAACCTGCAGCCCAGGACTGCTTTGAATGCGACTCAACACAAATTCTTAAAGCAGTGTGAGATTTTTTTTTTTTTTTTTTTTTAAGTTCATTAGCTATTGTTCGTTAGTGGTAGTGTATTTTATGTGTCGCCCAAGACAGTTCTTCCAGTTTGGCCCAGGCAGAGAAGCCAAAAGTTGGACACTGTTGAACTATGGTATCACAGTGCTTGTTTTCAGGTAACCCTATTTTACTTCATAATGGCTCCAAAGCACAAGAATAGTGATGTGGGCAGTTCAGACATGCCAAAGAGAAGCAGTAAAGTGCTTTTTTTAAGTGAAAAGGTTAATTACAATATGACATTTTGAGACAGACCACATTCATACAACTTGTATTACAGTGTATTGTGATAATTGTTCCATTTTGTTGTTGTTAATCTCTTATTGTGCTTATTATAAATTAAGTTTTATGATAGGTATAAGAAAAAGCATACTATATGTAGAGTTGGTACTGTCCTCAATTTCAGGCATTTACTGGGCGTCTTGGAATATATCCCACACCACTGTATTATCATTTGATCTGGTGCCATAAGGCCATTTAGATTATCTTGCCTAACCCCCTTACCCAATAGGGATGCAGACCCAGAGGGGTTGAGACTTTTGCCATGAACTTATTCTAGCCAATTACTGCACATCAGTAGCAAAGCAGGCTAGAGGAATCTGATGTCCTTTATTTTTTTTAATTTAAAAAAATTTTTTTAATTTATAGAGACCTTAATATGTGACAGGCACTGAGCCCAGCACTTAATTCTTACTTATTTATTTTTATGTGGGTATTTCCCTGGCTGGGAGTCGAATCCAGGCTGCCGCGTTGACAGCGCCAAAGCCTAGCCGCTACACCACCAGGGAACTCCCTGATGCCCTTTAAGAGGTGCCTTTTATCAGAGTGGTTACCTTGAAAAGTCTGGAGGTATCCATTCCTGGGATGGTGGCCGTCACGTGAGATGATATTTTATATCCCTGACTGAAGTATATTTCTTTGCAGCGGAACGGGCCTTGGATACCATGAACTTTGATGTGATTAAGGGGAAACCAATCCGCATCATGTGGTCTCAGAGGGACCCCTCTTTGAGAAAATCTGGTGTGGGAAATGTCTTCATCAAGAATCTGGACAAATCTATAGATAACAAGGCACTTTATGATACTTTTTCTGCTTTTGGAAACATTCTGTCCTGTAAGGTAAACATTGATTAAATGATTTCAGCAGAATAATTACTATATCCTGAAAACAATATAAATGCTAAATGGGGAACTGCCTTGGAATTGGGTGATAGGGTATGGTAATTTTCAAAATGCCAGAAATGGCTCTGAAACCTAAAAGTTCCCTGCAGATAATCTCATGCCACAATCCAGCACAACCAGCAGATGCTTTTGTGTCTTTGTTCTTCCCTCTGCCTGAAATATCCTTCCTGTCTTCTAACTTTGGAAAGCATCAAAAGCTTTCTCTTGGGGGGTGGGGAGGGGAGCACCAGAGCAGTGCCTTTGGTTTCCAGGAAGCTGTATGTAGTCATTTTAGAAGCATAAATTTGCTGTTTTTCTTCTCCATGCACCTGTTTATGTGGAGAGTTTTTACAATTTGTGTGGTAGTTGTTTACATGTCTGACTCCACACTAAACTGAAATTTTGTTGCGGGCTTGGAAAATGGTTTGTTTTTCTGCAGCACTTTGGTTTTGCACCCAGATCTCTCAGTGTTTATTAATGAAATAAAACATTTGGAATAGAAGCAGCCTAATAGTGACTACCATTTATAAGTGGAACATAACTGTGTGCCTGTTGCTGTACTGAGTGTTAGAAAATCTGGTGTGGTGTAGTCTCTTGCTTTTTGACCATGGATGAGCTAGAGATCTCAGATGTAGGAGACCCTGAGTAGGAGACCACATGGTTCTCGGTCTCTGGAGCTGCCCAGTGGCATTAAGGTGGCCTGCCTTGTCTTTGACAGGTGGTGTGTGATGAGAATGGATCTAAGGGTTATGCCTTTGTCCACTTCGAGACCCAAGAGGCTGCCGACAAGGCCATCGAGAAGATGAATGGCATGCTCCTCAATGACCGCAAAGTGTGAGTGTCCCAGTCCGGAGCAACAGCCATCGCATGAGCCAGCCGTGGCCCCACCTCGGTATTAACTGGCACACACAAGGCGGCTACTGGTTTTCTCGGCCCAAGTGTGGCCTGCTCCTACCTCTCCACTCCAGGGCTGGTGAGTCTCCCTGCTGAGCTGTGGCAGCCCTTTTGACTCGCCAAGGTGGGCTTCCTGCCCAAGCCATGGCCTGCCTGCTGCCTCTCCCTTAAAAGCATCCGTCTGTGGGTTTTGTGAGCATTGGTAACTGGGGCTGACTGGAAGACAGCTCTAAGCCCACTCTGAGCAGGGGTCTTGGCCAGCAGCAGAGTGGAGAGGGCCCTGGACTGACCAGGAGCTGTGTATTAGCCATGTGACCTTGGCCTCCCTGTGATTGAGGTCAGTCCATGGGGTCAATGGCTAAGGGTTGATGCCAAATTGTCCTCAGATCTCCACTTGGCTAACTTATGACTCATTGGCCTTCTAACACAAGTCTGGCTCTCCAGTAATACAAGGCTGGCTCCCCAATAATGTATACGTTGGTTATAGTGAAAAATCCTGTCCCATTGCAGAAGTCACTATTCGTAATAGTCCTTGTTACTTTGGTGTGCTTATTGTAGATGGAGAGGGGGATCTTAGCTGCACCATGCAGGGAGAGAAGGGTCAATAAATAAGTCTTGGCTATAACAAGCAAAAATCATTTCTGCCCTTTGTGTTGTTGAACAGACAACCCACAGGGTGGGTTGCATTGTTAATGTGTATGTGCCCTTCAAAAGGTATCATTAGAAAGAAATCTAAATATTTTCATTGTACAGATACATTTTTTTATTAAGTGTAAACAACACCATAATGTGTAAAGTGGAAAATTAAAGGCAGTTCACTCTGACGGCCTCACTCTTAGGATTAACCACTGTTAACAGTTTGGTTTGTATCCTTCCAGACGTTTTCTATGCATTTACATAGATGCACAGAAATGAGCGTTATAAAAACATGGTCATCAGGTTTCTTCACGAAGGCAGTGTGATGTGGTAGGAGTAGCCCTGGTCTGAGCCAGGAGCCCTGGGGCTGGTCCCTGCAGGACAGTCCTGCTTCTTCTCTTCCTGTGGGGAGTTGGGCCTCTCTGAGCTTGCTCTCTTGGTGGTTGGATGGGGATTTGTGTTTTAATCTCTCCTGTCAGCCTTTAACCTACATTCCTTTGGGCCCCTGGAAATCATGTTTTATTGCTCCGTGTGATCACTGTCTTTCATGCTTTCTTTTTAGGTTTGTGGGCAGATTCAAGTCTCGAAAAGAACGGGAAGCTGAGCTTGGAGCCAAAGCCAAGGAATTCACCAATGTGTATATCAAAAACTTTGGGGAAGAGGTGGATGATGAGAATCTGAAAGAATTGTTCAGCCAATTTGGTAAGTCAGGTCCTTTGCCCCATGTGTCTCCTTTCACAGTCCACCAGATCTAGAATACGTCTGTTTTTACTTAAGAGATGAGGGCATCTAGACCCAGAAGTAAAATACCTTGCATGACAAAGGTCACAGTGTAGATAAGAATAGACTCTAAGCCTCAGCTCTTGGCTTCATCCTACCTCATCCAAGTCCCAGGGCCATCTCAGCAGCTTGGTCAAAATTAGAAGGCCAGGCATCATGCCTCTTTTAAGAGTCCATCTGGATTCAGCAAGAGGTTGCTAGAGAAGCCTTCTGTCCTTGAGCTGGAATAGAGATGGTGTTACTAATAGTTTTGTCCTTTGGTAATAGGTAAGACCTTAAGTGTCAAGGTGATGAGAGATCCCAGTGGGAAATCCAAAGGCTTTGGCTTTGTGAGTTACGAAAAACACGAGGATGCCAATAAGGTGAGAGTACCACGAGATTCGGGAAAATCTGTAGGAAGTAGCCCCAGAGTGTGGGCAGGGCCTTTGTAACACATAGAATGGAGCTGGAGTTATCTGAGTATCTCCTAGTGATGCAGTTACTATACTCTGAAATTGTGTTCTTAAGGGATTTCACATGTTAATTTATCATTTACCTGTTTTCAAAGCACTTGGCACATACCTGTTACCTTAGCTGTTGAGCCTTGTAGGTTGAAAATGGGACAGGTGTTTGTTCCTATTCATAGGTGAGGGAACTAAGGACCAGAGTTGTTAATTGGATAACAGGGCAGCAGCTACTTGTGGGTGAAGCTTTGTGTTAGGTCCTCAGTATATATCACTTAATACCCACATAAGAACCTGAGAAATCTAGTGACAGCCCGGTTATCAAGGTAGGCTCGTGTCTACCATGCTTGCAATTAATACAACTGTACTATTTTTACCCATTTAAATATTAACCCTATTTTACTGATGAAGTTTGGATCTGTTTAGCTGACTTCAGAGACAGAGTGAAGGTTGTTTTTAGCCCTATAGGGAAGATTTTTTTCTTAGAATATTTGGTGGGACTTACTTCCGGAGCAGGCCTCTGCATCTTGTTTTAAAGATGTATTTCCTCCTTAGGCTGTGGAAGAGATGAATGGAAAAGAAATCAGTGGGAAAGTAATTTTTGTAGGCCGTGCACAGAAGAAAGTGGAACGGCAAGCCGAGTTAAAACGGAAATTTGAACAACTGAAACAAGAGAGAATTAGTCGGTATCAGGTGAGAGAGGTGGTCTTGGCCCAGCCTACCAGTAGAGGATTTACTATGAAATATTGGCAAAGCACTCTTACTGTTTAGCAGGCTTTCTCTTTGGGACCTTGGAGCTGGCTCTTCCTCCTACTTCTCTTAAGATCATCAGGTTTAAAAAGAGTGCCTACTAGATATAGCAGCAATTCTAGAACAAGGACCAGAGATTCATTTATTCATTTAGGGACTCTTCCAGAAGCCTCAGTTCTTAGTCTTGTGGGTTCCTTTTACTTAAAGGATACCCCTTTGTCGGGAGTTGTGGCAAGAATCCTGCTGAGGTGAGTCGTCAGCCAGAGCAGCTGTGAGGAAAGATGATAATAGCATGTGACTGCATTGATGCTCCTATCAGAGTCTTAGGGCTGCTGTTTCTCACCTTTGAGCCTGTGTCAGAATCCCTTGTGAGGCTTGTTAAGACATGGATTGCTGGGCCCCAGAGTTTCTGATTCATTAGGCTTGGATCCTGATCTGAGAATTTACATTTTAAACAAGTACCCCAGAGTGCTGATGCCACTGGTCTGGGGGGAATCACACTTTGAAAACACTGTCTTAGGGAATATATGGACTATAGAAGTGTGATTAACAGTGATGGTTCTGCTGCAGGGGGTGAATCTCTACATTAAGAACTTGGATGACACCATCGATGATGAGAAGTTAAGGAAAGAGTTTTCTCCTTTCGGATCTATCACCAGTGCGAAGGTATTTTATACTGAGATTCTGGGATTGAAAGCAGAAGGTGTAATCTTTTAGCTGTTTATCAGCATTTGTTTCATTGAGGGAGCAGGATCTAAATTGTGTTCATTTCTGGGAGTAGCAACGGCATTCACCTAGCAAATTCCCCCTAGTGTTCAGTTACCTCTCAGTGTGTTTTCTGCAGAATGACAGTTCATTAGGTTATAATGGTGCTATCTCCTGGGCACTGGAGCATGGAGATGAATCTGACCCCGTTGCTCTCCGCCAACCCCGCAGAGCACCTGAATCTTTCCCATCCTTTGCTGCTTTGTGCTGGTGTGGGGACAGATGGTGCTACAGTAAGAGCAGAGGAAATCCAGACAGGCTGTTTTCCATTTGTCTTGGGGCCTGTCTCTACAACTCTGCCACATCTTCTCCCTGAATGAAAGTATTTTGAGGATTTTAGAGCTGGTGTGGGAACTTCCATCCTGGTCCTATAAAGAAGGAGGACAGAGCAGCGGGAAGTTTGTTTTTCCATGTTCTGGTGTGTGCATCACTTGCTTAATTTTCTTTGATAATCCATTCAACTGAGTTAGCAGGGTAAGTCTGAACCTTCTTTTAAAGTCAAGGAACGTGAGTTCTTGAGCAAAAGAATGCTGGTACATGAGGATGGTGTACTGTAAGTTTCACAGGCACCATTTTCAAAGATCAAGATGTCACATTTATTTTCACATACCTCATTGGTTAGAGAGTTGTTAGGTTGCTATACATCTTTACTTCCATGTCCTCTCCTTCAGGAGGCTTTACAGGCAGTGAGCTAAGACACAAAGAGTATGGTGCCAAGCACATATCTTTGCTACTAGTGCTTCTGAAGAGGTAGGCCAGGGAGAGCAACAAATAACCTTTGGAGGTGAGGAAAAGAGCCATTTGTGAACAACTAACTGTATGTGGAAAAAGACTGCCTGGACCAGTAGAGAGGTGGCTTTGTAGCTATTTGCCTTAGCATATATCGTGGACTTTGAGTCTCAAAGAGGGCATGTAAGGGATTTGTTAACGTTGTACAACTTAGAAATTGCTGAGCTGGGTCTAGAATTTAACTGTCTGTCTCCCAGCTGGTCATTTTCTGCTGTGTTACTCCCATTGAATTAGTGGTGGCAATCATTGGTTTTAGCCCCTGCCTATATCCTACAGTGCTAAGAGTTTATTAAAGTTTTGTTCACCAAAGTCTTAGGTGAATTCTGTAATTAAATGGTTTGACACTACTGTGCAAATCTCTGAGTACCCAGAGGTAAATATGCTGCTAGATATCAGGAAACATTTTTGGATTGCTGGTTGAACCATTAGCTGTATTATATAGTGTTAGAGAATTTTAGAATCACCTGGGGATCTGACAAAATGCCTAAGTCCTACCCTTAGAGAATAGTTACTTAATTGGTCTGGATTACATTCTGGGATAGGGCTGAGAACCCCTGTCCTAGATATGGTAACTTTTGCAGCAGAACCCAGGTTTTCTGGCTCTTACTAGCTGCCCCAACATAGAACACCTTTTTCTTAAGAAGTTGGTCTCCTTTTGTAGGTAATGCTGGAAGATGGGAGAAGCAAAGGGTTTGGCTTTGTCTGCTTCTCATCTCCTGAAGAGGCAACCAAAGCGGTCACTGAGATGAATGGACGCATCGTGGGTTCCAAGCCATTGTATGTCGCCCTGGCCCAGAGGAAGGAAGAGAGAAAGGCTCACCTGACCAACCAGTATATGCAGAGGGTGGCTGGAATGAGAGCACTTCCAGCCAATGCTATCTTAAATCAGTTCCAGCCTGCAGCTGGTGGCTACTTTGTGCCAGCAGTTCCACAGGTGGGTCTGCTATATGTCCATGGCTCTTTGGAGCCTGCTCATTGACAACAATTCCTGTAGTCTGCAGGGGTGGGGAGAGGGGGTTTGGGGTATCAGAATTCTAGAATGTCAGAGTAACAGTTCTTCTGGGAAAATGAGGAAGCACACACAGCAGGGGTAGAGTAAAAGAATCTCCATTACTGACCTTCCTTTCCCCAAGCTTTTGAGTAGAGAAAGCCTCTACCTGAATAATTAGCCAAGGCCTGCTAGTGAGATGAGATACTTCTCTAGTGTGTCCCTAAAATAAGGACTTGGATCCTTAAAATAAAAGGGCTTGGGTGCTCTTTCTTACAGGCTCAAGGAAGACCTCCATATTACACACCTAACCAGTTAGCACAGATGAGGCCTAATCCACGCTGGCAGCAAGGTGGGAGACCTCAAGGTAGGTGGTGGGGAGCAGGGATTTGATCACCCAGGATATACTCACCCTGGTCTCCCCTGCTTCCCCACCTTGTCCCCTCTGAGGTGTGCTTTGCTTGTCAATGTGGTGCAATTTTTTTGTCTTTTCACCAGGCTTCCAAGGAATGCCAAGTGCTATACGCCAGTCTGGGCCTCGTCCAACTCTTCGCCATCTGGCTCCAACTGGTAATGCTCCGGCCTCTCGTGGCCTCCCTACTACCGCTCAGAGAGTCGGTGAGCAAACTGGCCTTGAGAAGCGTGGCCTAGGGAGGAGGGGTCGGTAACTGGGCTCTGCCCAGGGTCGGTCACTGTTGGGCTCATGTTCAAGTCCTGGTCCTGTAATCTTAGCTGTGTGCTTAGGTAGGTACATAGAGGGCAAGATACAGTTCTAAGAGTGTTGGTTACTTTTAAGAGTCTTTGGTCATCGGTGACTCAATGTGAAAAAAGTTTTTAAGTATAGATGTTTGTTAGATGTATGACTACATCTAACAGAGGCAGCTTGTTCTTTTGGGTGGAGTTGGGAGCATTAAGGGAACATTTTTCAGACCATGTCCTGTATTCCAAGAGGTGGAAAGAGTTGTATGTTATCTGTTGGCTGTTCCTTGAAAGTAGCAGTAGAGGCCCCATGTGTGATGTGTTGTGTGAACATGCTTTGGAATTTCTCCTTCCGTGGGACGTGGCCAGTTGGACATCTGCTGCCAACACTGATGTGCATTTGCTGGTCTGTTGTAGGGTCTGAGTGCCCGGACCGCTTGGCTATGGACTTTGGTGGGGCTGGTGCCGCCCAGCAAGGGCTGACTGACAGCTGCCAGTCTGGAGGTGGTATTGGATGCACACAGAATGGGGAAAGATGGGATTTGACGGGTCTTTGCCCAGACTGATGGGCTTTAATTTTACCTGTCCTTTTCCTAAGGTGTTCCCACAGCTGTGCAGAGCTTAGCACCTCGTGCTGCTGTTGCTGCTGCCGCCCCTCGGGCTGTTACACCTTACAAGTATGCATCCAGTGTCCGCAGCCCTCACCCTGCCATACAGCCTCTGCAGGTGAGCTCCACCACACAGAGCACTGAATGGATTTCCCCTCTTTCCACATGATTTAAGATGCCTTACTTTGATTTCCTTCACCAGGTATTAAATAGCTGTTCTGTGTCTGAGTGCTATGGGGTGACACTGCCCTGAGGAGGGGCTCTTCCTGTGGAAGAGAAGGGTCTTGAAAGTGTTCTTCCTGATAACAGTTCACTCAAAAATGCCCCAGAGGGGACAGTGGTGCTTCCTGCTGTCCTTTTTACAATATACGAGTGCTCCTTCAGCTCTTTGAGCTTCCATTTCACTCTCCTCTCCACTGGCCTAGTCAGTTCTTAGCTGCTCTGCAAGATAATGCGTGCATTCAGGCAGAAGAGAACGTCATCTTCCAGAAAAGTTTGGCTTCAGAAGTGTTAAGTTGGAGTGGGGGAGTTGGACCCAGATATCAGATTTTCTAAGCTGAAACCTGCTATCTCTGGAGCTGTGCCTGCCGGGCAAGCCAGGATGCAGCTAGTTTGTTGAAAAGCTTAGTAGCAGTTTGCTTGGAGGAGCCACACTCAGCCTAGTAATCCATGAGCTGCTTCCTCCTGTTTGATGCAAAGTTGGATATTTCCCAGAACTTGATGCTATGTGAAATATTTTTTGCCTGCAAACTCCTACTTTTAGGGCTGTGACGGGCATTGACATTGAAGCATTTAGTACAATAAGAACATTTGTTAAAATAAAGGTGATGTGGGATATAGTTACAGATGGTTTGGTATTCACACCCCTTGACCCAATCTCTACTGGGAATTCACCTAAAGGAAAATTGTAATTTTTCAGGTAAAGGCTACACATAAAAATGTTCGCTGTACTTTATTTATTAACAAGGTTTCTAATTCTTGGGTAAATTATCATTATAATATTGAATAAATTAAAATCATTTGATAGGTGATTGCCAAGCCTTGTAGGTTATTTTAAATTTTCCTTCCTCTCTAGTAGCATGCTGTTCTTATTATACTTGGCTGTGTTTCTGTGTCCACACCACTCTACCTCACCTTATCCTCTCCATCACTCAAGATTACAATTATGGGGGGGTTCCCTGGTGGTTAGTCTTCAGCACTCTCAATGCCGCGGCCTGAGTTCAGTTCCCAGCTAGGGAACCATACCCAAAAAAGAAAGAGACTACAATTAGTTTCTTGACAGCAAGGAAAACTGCCTCCATCTCTTTCACATAGTAGACTTTCAGGCTTTGAATGGTCAGGCTCTTGACCACCATCAAGTGTCCTTTTGGTCTTGCTAACCCACTGCCTCTCCTGGTTCCCAGGCACCCCAGCCTGCAGTCCATGTGCAGGGGCAAGAGCCCCTGACTGCCTCCATGCTGGCCGCAGCACCCCCCCAAGAACAGAAGCAGATGCTGGGTGAGTGACCCACATGCTTGCAGAAGAGGGGCCAGAGTCTGGTACTGATGTGGACACCAGGGTCTATTTACTGGGATTCGACCTGGTTTTTACTTCAGTGTCTTCCCACAGGAGAACGTTTGTTCCCACTCATCCAAACCATGCATTCAAACCTGGCTGGGAAGATCACAGGAATGCTGCTGGAGATTGACAACTCCGAGCTGCTGCACATGCTGGAGTCCCCCGAGTCTCTCCGCTCCAAGGTGAGTCACTTGGTCCTCAGACCCCACGACTTCAGCTTGCTCCGCTGGGAAGGATGGTGGCTGGCAGAGAGGAGGGACTGCTGTGGTGTGTGTGGGTATTTGGGAAAGCAGTCAGCACCAGGAGGAGCCAGCCTGGGCCCAGATAGCAGGAGGGCTGGAGGGGTGCTTCTTGGGGCTCTGACCACCTGGAGGTTTCTCACAGGTGGATGAAGCTGTGGCAGTTCTCCAGGCTCACCATGCCAAGAAAGAAGCTGCCCAGAAGGTGGGCGCTGTTGCTGCTGCTACCTCTTAGACAAGGAAAAACCGTATGTTTGGTGATTTTTGTTTTCTGCCGTGGTTTTGATGGCGTGAATATCTTCCTAAAAGATTAGGGACAATGTATAGAGCCATGTTCCTGCCATTTAACCTGGGCAGGCTGTCCTGGGTTTTTTGTCATCCGGATGAGTTAATAGGGAGAAGAGAGTACATATTATAAATTATAAGGGGCAAACAGTTCTGAATAAAGAGGGTATGGTTAAAAGTTCTATATAGTTTATACATCCTTTCCGGATGGTTATAAATAGACTCTCAAGAATGACCTTTTTGGTCTGGAATAGTGATGGATATACAGGCGTTGTCATAGTAAGATCCCACATCCTCATTTCTTTCTTTCTTTCTTTTTTCTTTTTTTTGGAGAGCGGGGGTAGTTCCCTGGGTGGCAATTGAACCCAACCCGCGACTTTGAGAACGCCAAAGCCTAGTCACTACACCCACATCCTCATTTCTATGAGCATCTCCCTGGTTTGGTTTGAGATTGGTAAGGTCAGCTGTGTGTAACCATTGCTTAGCTCTGGTAACACAGTGGGCATAGGCCTTGGTGTCAGAGTAGGGGAGAAACACACACACACACACCTGACTAGTTACAAGGTGTATTCTAATCCATTTCTGGACTTGGGGCCATGGTCTCTCTCTGCAGGGGATTGGGTGAGTGAAGCTTAACTAGAACCTCTGACAGGGACTAGTAGGTGCCTCCGGATGGAGAGAACCAAGTCAGCAGAGGCAGAGGGAAGGTGTACGTGGTAAGGGCAGAGCTGGTATGAAGGTTGGGTTTGACTCGACATAGCTATGCATGGCCCTTTGGCCTGTCATTTGGAAGTTAAGGATGAGAACCATCAAACTGTAGAAGCTTTTGAGTACAGGGTGGACAGGAAGGGTGGGGGTGGGTCCTTATAGACTGTAGCCAGCCTCAAAGTCAGTGGTTCTCAACTGGGGTGCCCCCTCAAAAGACATTGCCATTGTCAGGAGACATTTTTGGTTCTCACAACTGGGAATGTGTCACTGGCATCTAGTGGGTAGAGGCCAGGGATGCTCCTGTTACACATTGTGTCCTGTACAGCACAGCCCCAATAGAACTTACCTGGGCCAAAATGTGAGCAAGTGAGGAGGCTGACAAACCCTGCTCTACTATACCTTCTTTCACCAGCCAGGAATTTCAGTGGATCTGTGAGGTTCTTTTGGTTATTGGTATTGGTGCTTTTCTTTTCAGGAATCAAAAGCCAAATAAACCCTCATGGAATTCAACTCAAGGTTTGAAGATTTCTTCCTAGCTTGTCCTATGGACCTCAACACTAAGAACCACAAATTGCAAATTTAATAGGTCATTTTGTATCAAAAGGTCAATTATGAAGCACCTAGAATTTTTCAATTAAAAGAATATATTCTCTGGGTTCTGCTGTGACCCAGACAGTGTTAATGTTTTTTTTGTTTGGTTGTTTTTTTTTTTTTTTTCTATTGTGGGTTTCGATTGTTCTCCCCCCAGAAATTGGTTTTATTTGATGTACCCAAGTCTTAAGTTTCTCAATAAAGAAAAAAAAGTCCACAAAACTGCCTTTGTCTTATCTGTCTTACTCTGAACACACAGTTCTATACTAGAAATCTGTTTCCACTGAAAGTACTTCATAAGATATTAATAAGGTTAGATGAAGTTCCGTGTAGCTTATCCTTTCCTGACAATTACAAGCAGCCTACTTGGGTTAGCTAGGTGTGCGGAACTCTCCTGTTGCATTCTGTTGTGGGAGGGCCTTTGTATTGGGAATAGGAGTCTGATGAGTAGTCCTGGATCTGGTAAAGGCCTGGCACATTTCTGAAGTACATATGAGATATCCTGAAACTGGCCCCTCCATCCTTAACTGTTGATGGGGGGTTGTTAGTCCCTTCTGTCTCCTAGGACAGTTTGTCCTGCATGTAGATCAGCAGGTCCAATTGCCCAGATTCTGTAACTATAGTTTCCTCTGGCAATGGGAAGAGGCTTGGGAGTTACTGTATTTTTCTGTTTATGAGACGTTACTTTTGTCTGAAATTGTTAGACCAAAAATTGGGGATTGTCTTATTCATGGGAGTAACTGGTTGATAATTGATTTCTTGATACTGGGTTAGAAAAGTAGGGGGCGTCTTGTACACAGGAAAATGGGGTAGGTCTGAGTGACAGCAGCAAACAAGAGAAGTCCTAAGTGGTGTTTCTTTAGTCCTCAAAGCCACCTAACGTGGCCCAGGTCAACCAGTCTGCTTGTCCTCCCTGTCCCCCAGGAATACTTCCTTTTTCCCTTCTTTGAGTTGAGCTTGGCAGGCTGTGCTTTCCCAGGGCCTTACATATGCAGTCCCTTTCCTTGGAATGTTCTCCCCTTTTGGCGGGCTCCCCCTTTTCCTTAACCCTACCAGACCGCTGTTCCGATTTTTCAGTAATTTCCTAATCTGCCGCTATACTGCTGTACCGTATGTGAAAAAAATGAAAGGTGGACCTATTTTCTACAATGTCTCCAAGTTCCATCTTATTCTAACCATTTGTTTGCATGTAACTAACATTTTTCTATATCATGTTGGTTTTTTCTCTTTAATGCTCAGGAGCCCAGGTATAGGGGACAGTTAGGTTCAGGGCCTCAGGTCTGGTAGGGTTAAGGTCTGGTTTACCTTAACTGATCTAAAGGCTCAATCTATAGTAGATTACCCCATTTCCTGAATGCCATGGTTAATGGAGCTGTATACAAAGTTTTGCCAGTTGCTTGAGTTCCAGTTAACTGAGAGTTCTACTTATATTTATGCAGCATCTACCAATCCCCGTGGGTGCTGGTTAACTGAGAGTCTGCTGTATTTGTGTCTTCTGTTATCTGACTGCCCCTCCACACCTAGCTCCTTAGAACCTGGTCGGTATGGTATCATCTGCACTAGCCGGCGAGGGGCCCGGTCCCAGGTGCTGGATTCTGATGGAAAAGCAAGGGAGCAAGAGTGCTCTATGTGAGTGACCTGGTGTGGGGGTAAGGCGGGGTCTTCTCTGGTGAGGCCTTGACTGAACCGAGGTTGGGGTTGGCCTCCAGCAGCATCTGGTTGCTCAGGCCGGGTTTCTTATGGGGCTTTATCCCCTCAGCCTGTGAAAGCTATAACAGCTTTGCTGGTCCTAGTGCTGCCCAGAGCCTTTTTTCCCCCTCTGACCCTGGATCCAGAGAGGTGGTGAAATTTGTTACTGATCTTGGACCACATCCCAAACTCTCATTCCCATTCATTCCAAACTGCACAGTCCTGGCCCCTTAGGTGTAGGCATTGTTAGACTAGCTGGGGAATTAAATAGCCTCACTGCATGGGTTGGTTAGCAGTACAATGTGATTGATAAGTGTTGAAGAGGGTTGAGCTGGATGTTGGGGAATGGACCACTTCATCCAGAATGGTGAGGGCAGACATCATGGAGGTGCTGACGCCAGAGCTGAGTTTAAAAGATCAGGAATGAGTGAGGCAGGCATCCAAGGTGGGAACAAAGCTGTCGCTTGAGAGCAGCAAGAGCAAAAGTCCAGAAGGGTGACATAGTCTAGCAATGTGGGGGCAAATAGTGTGTACTGGGGAAGTAATGGGGAAAGAGGCTAGAGAGTTGGGCAGGGTTCAGGTTATGAAGGTCTGTGCCATGCTGAGGAAGTTGTGGGATTGGTGAGCTTTTGGAGGTACTAAGCAGGGCAGTGATATAATCAGACTTGCATTTTTGTGGAATCTTTCTAGTGGCTGTATAGAGGGAAACTGGAAGTGGTAAGCCCATTTAGGAAGGTGTCATAGTAACTAGGGGCTAGATATGGGTCTGAAGATGGATGGGAAGAAGTCAGTTTGTATACCTAAAAGACTAGGGACCCCTCCTTTACCCCACTGTGGCTGTCTTGCTAACATGTTGCAGCAGCCGTACCAAGAGTGGAGGACATTAGTTTCAGAAGGTACTTGGTGTCTTTGCAGGTGGACTGGCAGACAAGGTGAACAACAAAGCTCTTCATGCTGCTTTTATTCCTTTTGGAGATATCACAGATACTCAGATTCCACTGGATTATGAAACAGGTGAGTCTTTTCAGTATTTCATATCCGGATTTCCTAATGCCAGGGAAAGAACTTGAGGGAAAACGTTGCATTCTGTGTGTTTGGTATGCAATGTAGTCCAGAAGAACGTCTCCGGTTAGCATCACTGGGACCTTGGTGATGGAAAAGGAGTGTTCTGAGGACCAGGCCAGGAAGGTGGTATGGCTTTGGGTTGAAATTTACAGAGATTGACAATTTGTTAGAGTTGAGGAAAGACTCTTCACAGTGGAACATTCGTGGGACTTTGATTTCTAATCATTTAATATATAAACTGTATTGTAAGAATCAGGGGTTTCCCTGGTGGTCTAGTAGCTAGGTTTCGGTGCTCACTGCTGCGACCTGGTTCATTTCCTGGTCAGGGAACCAACCAAAAAAAAAAAAAAGAATCAGTAAGAAGATAGTCTTAGAAAAATCTTGATAGGTCTGGGTTTTCCAAACCACCTATATAGCTATACCCCACCAAATCTGCTGACCAGACCACACTACCAGGCCGCTGTACTTTTGAATAGCAGAGGGCAGCAGGGAAGCCCAGCCTGGGCGGTGGAGTCTGGACCTCTGCTCACCTGCCTTGAGTTTGTTTTACTTTATTGGTATCTCAGCTGTAATGCACATTTCTATTTGCCCTTGGTTTTTGTTTTTTAAGATAGGAGTTTTCTTTTTTTTGGCTTTTGGGTATGTGGGTAGCCCCCTGGCTGGGAATCGAACCCAGGCCACAGCACTGACAGCACCAGCGCCGAAGCCTTAAGCCACTACACCATCAGGGAACTCCCAAGATAGGAGTTTTCGACCAGCTCTGTCACCAACCTTGTGCTTGAGACTTAAATTCTCTGAGCCTTAAATTCTTCAGTTCTTAAATAAAACAGCAAGATTGGCTTTTGGGGGTCCTTCTACCTCTGAGTTCTAGAAATTAGAAATGCCTGTGGCTCTTGCTTTCTACCAGCTAAGTTTTTTCTGAGGATAAGCACTGTGCTCCTTTCTCTAGTAGTTACCTAACAGTGGTAAGGTCAGTGCTCTGTATGTAGTTAGTGCTCAAGTGGAATGAATAATTGATAGGTCAACTTTTTTTTTCTTTTACTTTCTGTAAGTCTTGGAAACAATGCTTGGAAAGTAACTTAAGGTTTAAATTCTGTCGTGGTAGAATTGGATACTACAAGTTTAAAATCGTAGTTACTATTTAGCTAAGTTGACTTAAAATGATTTCAATATTTTTGGAAGCCTCGATAACCAAGAAAAACATAAAAATTAGATTTTCTCTTTTTAAACGGCGTCTGGATATGTCATGTTTCCTCCTATTGCCCATTTCTGCTATTACAGAAAACGACTGAAGATTTGCTTTTGTTGAATTTGAGTTGGCAGAGGTAAGAAAATTTCCCTGTTTAGTGTTTGACTAGTGAGTGTTGCTGTTGTCATTAGTTACAAAAGGTGCCACTCTCCATTTGGGTGGCTTAAAACAATGCATTTATTATCACAGCTCTGGAGGCCAGAAGTCTGAAGTGAAGGTATTGGCAAGGCCGTGCTCCCTCTGGGGGCTCTAGGAAGAATCCTTCCCTTGCTGGTTTCTTGTGGCTCCTTGGCATTCCTTGGCTTATAACTACATCATTCCAATCTCTGCCCCTGTCCTCACATGGCCTTCTTTCCTGCATGGTCTCTCTGCGTCTTTTCTTATAAGGGCACCACTCATTTGATTCAAGACCCACCCTAACCTAGTATGACTTCATCATAACTAATTACATCTGCAAAGACCCTATTTAGAAATAGGGTCACATTCTGATATTTGAAAAGACATGAAATTTGGGGGGTGCTATTCAACCCTCTGCAGTGGCTTGGTGGTGTCCATTGCCAAGAGACAGGAAATTCTAAAGGAAGGCCCACTAATCCTGGCTCAAAGCTCCCCTCATGTAGTCTGAGTATGGAAGACAGGTCCTACAGATCCCCGAGCCCTCCTGACCTGGCATTGCTAGTTCCTGTTTCCTATGTGTATTCTCTGTCTTCATAACCTGGGCACACGTCCGTATACCACCAGCTCTAACAAGCAGTTACACATGTTCTTATTAAATATGTACATACAGTCTCGGCAGGAAAGGAGGGAAAAGTGTCTCTTTTCCTGTGCTTACACTACTGAGTTTTTATTTAAGTGCTAACTACAAGAAGAGTTGAATTGCAGACGTGAACTTTTTCCATGTTTTCTTTTGACAGGATGTTGTAGCAGCTATCAACAACATGGTATAGCTGAGAACCTTTACTTTTTACTGAAGCTGTTATTGGGTGTTACTGTACAGTACACAGAACCTTTATGCACATACTGTATTTTCAGTTTCCACAGTTTCAAAGCTAGATAGGAAGCAAAAGTTGTCATTATTTGCAAGTACTCACTATAGACTGGGTGGCTACTTGTAAGATTAATTCTTATTCAGACATTCAGCATTTGCATAAATACCAACCATCTCTGTTGGCCAGTCTCTCTCTGACTATTTTGTACCTATATCAGAGGTCAGGAAACTACAGTCCATGAGCCATGTCCATCCTGCAGCCTGTTGTAGTGTGGCCTGTGAGCCGAATGGTTTCTATATATTTAAAGAATTGTGTGGGGAAAAAAGCATTTGCTGCAGATGCTGTGTGTGGCCCACAAAACTTGGAGTATTTACTCCAGCCCTTTGCAGAAAGTCTGTTGACCTTTACTCTGCGGCAGTATTCCACTAATAGAGTGTAAATTTAATTGCGAGGTAAAATTGTGAGTTTTGCGTAAGAGGCAGGGTTTCATGAAGTGTCTGAAAGCGATTATGGGAAACGGCTGTTGTTGGCTCTAATAAAAAACGAGGTTCTTGTGAGCCACTGAGAAGTGACGCTGTTGTGAAGTTAAACCCATTAACAGCTGCGGAAGAGAAAGCCTGCTGGCTTATGCCAGGTTGGGCGTTTCAGAAGAAAACTATTTGAATTCTGTTGCTGCTATAACATCATAAATTTGGTGGCTTACACAATACAAATGTGTTATCTTACAGTTCTAGGTGTCAGAAGTCCAAAATGGGTCTCACTGGACTAAAATCTGGATGTTGGCAAGGCTGCTGCCTTCTGGAGGCTCTAGGGAAGAATCTCGTTTCTTTGCCTTTTCCTGCTTCCAGAGATCGACCACATTCCTTGGCTCTTGGTCTCTTCAGTCTTCAAGCCAGCAAATAGTCAGGCAAGTCTCTGTCACTCTGAAACTAATTACTCTGCCTTCCCCATCCCTTTTTCTTTCTTTTTCTTCTTTTTTTTGGAGAATGATTTCTCGTTATAATAAATTAGAAATACAAGATTCCATTGAAACTGGAACAGTTAACAGGATGTGGTTGAATTTAATGAAACCTTCAAGGGAAATAGGAGGGTCAACCAAATCCAGTATGTGGAGAAGCCCAAGATTGGTTTGGGATAAACATAAGGATAATTGTGTTCAGCATAGGTATCTTCTGACCCTACCTCAGCCAGCAGGTATCTGCCACCATTCTCCCAATCCTTATCCTTTTGAAGCATCTGTTTAACCAAATGTCTTTTCTCTATTTTATGTGTAAGCCAACCCAGTAGTACCCATTTTGATATGATGCAGAACCAAGAAGAAAGTGCAGGGTAGAAAGTGCACATACCCCACCAGCACACATTGTGTGGTGTCATTGTACATGGTAGCAGTTTGAATCAAATCAGAGCTGCTACCATGTGTAACCTGTTATGTGGCCCTGTTCCTAATTTACTGTCCTAAAAATACCAATATGGCAGAATATATTTTTAAACTCCTAAGCACTTAGAAGAGGCTATTGAAGTGATGTAGAAACAGGACTATATCAGAAGCCTAGGCATTAGGGAGGAACATAGATGGGTTTTTTGTGGGGGCACAGAGATGACCAGAAGGAATATTAGAATGTCAGAGCACAGGACAGGTGAGAGAGGCAGAGGCGTAAACAGGGTGTCTTAGTCACAAGGCTGATGTATTCATTATCATAAACCCTTCCAGTATCCCATCAGGTTTCTTCCTCTCATCTGTTAGCTCAAGGTTATTTACAGATGGGCAGGCAGGCTTCAGTCATTGGTTTTGGGATTAGTCTGTATCGTGTAGGCATCCAGGTGCCCTTCTGTTTTCGACACGTATGCATCCAGTTGGTTGTCCAGCTGCTCCTTGGTCAGTACATGGTGAGCAGGGCACTTTCCTCGTCTATGGCCTAGACCTCTGCCTCCAAAGCCACCTCCTGTCTGATCTTACCACCAATTACATGGCCCATACCTCCATGCCCTAGGTAGGCCCCCTGTCCCAGGACCTCCATGACCTCGATCCCATTCAGGGAGAGAGAGCTCACCCACCTTGGAGCAGGGTTTGACCTCAGAGCAACATCTGCCCTTAAGTAGGGTTCTTGTGGCACATCCCCCAAGTAGTCCTGCTTTCAGCGAAGTTCTCTGGCTTATGGGCAGGCCTCATCCTCCAGTCGCTCCCCTGGCCAGAGCCCCTGGGCACTGGCCTAAGCATGCCTGGATGTTACTCTTAACCCAGGTGCTGCCAGGAGAGAGGGTCTTTACTCCATCTGCTGGGTCAGTCTTCTGTTGCTGGCACTGGCTAGCTGCTGTTGTTGCCACACTGAAGCTCAAGCACTCACTGGCACCAGCTATTGGTTCTTTATCATATTAGTAAAGCACTCATTTTGAGACACAATGGAGGTGCATTTTAGCACAGTTTTTGGCAGTGGCTGTGCAGCCATCTTCAGATCCCGACAAGGGAATGAACACCAGCGCTCCTTCCAGGTCTGTTACCACGGCTGCCTCTGGCGGGCCAGGGCAGACCCAGCCTGAGTTGATGGAGGGGCTTGGGTTAATGTGATGGGCGCTTGGTAGTTCATTGTTAACGGACTCTATAAGGCTTAGCATCAAAAGAATAAGCAGTTGAAAATTTTAATTACCTTCTGGTTTGATTTTGTCTATATTTTTATGATTTTATTTTGATATATTTCCAAACTTATAGATACATAGGTTAAAAATTCTGTAAGAATAGTACAAGGAATGCTAAGTCCTTTATCTTCATTTACTTTTTTCCCCCTGTACTTTATATATATACGTATTATATTTATCCCATCTATACCTGTTGAGAGGAAGTTGAAGACATTATGTCCTTTGACTCCTAAATACTTAAGTATGTATTTCCTGAGAACAAGAATATTGCCTTTCGTGATCACTGGTCAGCTATCAAAATCGGCAAATTTACCATCAGTACTAGGCTGACCAGACGTCCTGTTTCAAAGAGTATGATCAACCTACTGACACCTTGAATTTAACCCAGTGAGACTGGGCTGACCAGACGTACATTTGAAACAGGACAGTACTGTTTCTTCTGTCCTGTTTTAAATGGGACATCTGGTCAGCCTAATTAGTACAACACTATTAACTAATAATCTTCAGGCTATATTCACATTTCATCACTTATTCCCAGGCAAGAACTCACACGTTGTATTTAGTGGTTAAGTCTGTTCAGTCTCTCAGCTTTTCATTGTCTTTCTTGATCTTGACATTTTGGAGGAGGACCAGCCAGTTGCTTTAAGATTGTTTCTCAGTTTGTCTTTGCCTGGTCTTTCCTCATGGTTGGATTTAGATAATGCATTTTGGCAGGAATTCCACAGAAGAATGCTATTTGCTTGTTAGTGCATGTGAGGGAAGTACATGATGTCAGTTCCAATATTTGTGTTGCTGATTTTGATCACTTGGTTAAGGAGATGTCTGCCAGGTTTTTCCCCTGGAAAGTTATTATTTTTAAGGTTGTAAATTTTTTTCCCCTCACTATCTGCAGCCCATCATCCAGAGGTAACTACTATTGACAGTTGTATGTTTCCTTTTTTCTTAAATATTTCATAACAACTTTTTTAAACCCATAATCCTTTTTATGTTTCAATCTAGCTTTAAAACATGTTTATTAAGGTTGTAATTACACATAGTTTAAAGAAAATCATTCTATGAAGTTTGTTATAAAATATGACATTCTGCCTCTCCCAATCCCATAATTTTTCTGCCCTGCTAGAGACAGCATTCATTTCTCTTAGGTGATTATTTTGGCTTTTATTGCTGTATCTCTGAAAAATGTATTCACATAACTACTTGATTTTTTGTTTTTGTTTTTGGTTATTTTAGGTCAGTTTTTCTGGGGAATAGACTCATGGGGATTTGTATGAAGGAAATTTATTGGGGCATGATCTCAGGAACAGCTCTAATACTTGTAATTTTTTTTCTTTACATTTAGATATCTGGTTCACTTGGAGTTTATTCTTGCAGTGGGGTGAGGTATGGGTCTGATTTCACCTTTTTCAAATGTTTGTTCAATTGTTCCCATACCAGTTTGTAAAATGTCCATCTTTGCCCCCATGGTAAGATGCCAACTTTTATGAAATATCAAATTTCCACATTTACCTGGGTCTGTTTCTGGACTGTCTGTTCTGTCCCCAGGTCTTTTAAGTCTGTTTGTGTGCCAGTACCACACTTAAACGTTTAATTCAAATAAACATAATGTGCACTTTTTCTGATTCTGCGAGCTGGAGTCTTAACTATCCAGTCAGATATTTTTATTTATTTATTTTTCTTTTCAGGGTTTTTTTGTTTGTTTGTTTGTTTGTTTGTTTTTTTGCGCTTTTTGGTATGTGGGTAGCTCCCTGGCTGGGAATCGAACTCAGGCCGCAGCACTGACAGCGCCAGCGCCGAAGCCTTAAGCCACTACACCATCAGGGAACTCCCAGTCAGATATTTTTAACCTCAGCACCTTGTCTTCTCTCAACCCCAGAGAATTTCTGTTGCCTGTTTACCCACAAGAAGGGCTTTGGCTTTAAGGGGTGCAGCTTCCACCACATCATCCCCCAGTTCATGTGCCACGGGAAGAGGTTTGATGATGAGAACTTTATCCTCGAGCTCACAGGGCCAGGTGGAACCTGATAGGTGGGTGGTAACAAGTGGGGCCGGGCTGGGGCAGAGTGGCTGTGCAGGGGGACTGATGGGCTGTGGTTCTGGCTGAGGCGCCAGGGGTCTGGAGGAGACCCAGCTGTGCGCTGAGGAGCAGCGTGCGGCCTGGCTAGAACTTCTGGCTTCTCAAGGGTTTTTTTGTTTTTGTATTTTATTTTGGCTTATTCAAGTTCATGTTTGCCTCCTTTTAAGAAGAAGAGGCATGGAAGCCTGGTTCTGCTGCTAACAGTGATAATGTTATTACTGTTTTTGTAACTATTTTATGTCATTTCAAGCTTACAGAAAAGTTAATAGATCAAGGAATCCCCCCTCATAAGCCTTTATGTGCCATTTACCCAGATTCACCAGTTGTTTCTGTTGATGACCATCATTCTAGTTTCATTCTGTATTTATAGACAGTGTTTATTTGGGGGGAGTCATTTGAGAGTAAGCTAGAGACCTCCTATGCCTTTGCCATTAAATACCTCAGCATGTTATTTCCTAAGAACAAAAGCATTTTTAACCCTTTTGCTGCCACATTCAGATATAACTGAATGAATATTTCCATCTGCTAACTGCAGTGTTTGAGTTTATCCCACGAGCTCAAAAAAATTTTGTTAGGCAGTGTGAAACTGTTTCAAGGACTTTTCTCCATTTACAGGATTTTTAAATATGTTTTCTATGGCTTGCACTATCAACAACAAAGATGTTTTGTATGCCATTTTGTGTAATATTTTGTAATAAATTTTTTATGTCATCAATGCCATTAGATTCTAATTTATCTATACTTTAATTGATGCCACTTAGTATATTTTGAATATTTTTTGCTAAAATTCAATATGTCATTTATATACGAAGCAGCTCAAAATATCATTAAATGCATAAAACAGTCAAAATATCAACTTTTAATTTTTTGTGGCTTTTTGACACATTTTGAAAAACAATCGAAGTCAATGCATTGAAAGGGTTATCAAACTCAGAAAATTTATCAATGATACAGTACTATAATGTATAGTGCATACTTAGATTTCTTTATTGTCACCGTAAAGACTTTATTCTAAGGTTTCTGTAGCTGGATGCATCCTACATTTACTCTTGCAGTGTCCATCCACCCCCATCCCATGTCCACACTGCCCTGTTCGCCTGTTCACATCCCATGGTTCGTCATTGGACACATTTCTCTCACTGTTGGCCCCAACCCCACTGCCTTTTTCACTCTCCTCCTCTAGTATAAAACTGTGCTGGAGAAAAGCACACTCATGTGCAGACTGTTCCCCTTCCAGTTGAGGGTAGGTCTAAAGGGCTCCTGTGTATGGTCCTGCAGTCTTCACAGGTTGCTAGTTGATCTCATCCACAGTCTGAGAAGAAAGCACTCCTTTTCTTTTTTCCAGTGGTACCTCTCTGAGCTCCCCCTCTCAGGTGAGGAGGTCAGGCAGTTAATTTCCCCCTCTCAGGTGAGGAGGTCAGGCAGTTAATTTCGTGAACTCATCCTAGAAAAAAAATGCTACATACCTCATTGCTGAGTATCACTACAGTCACCTTCAAAGTACTCCCCTTGGGAAGCTATGCAGTTTTGGAACTCTTTCTGGAATGGCCATTGGAGCTGTCATTGTACCCAAAATCTGACAATTTAAGGTTGCAAACTTGCCCCTATTCCCTTATGTTGGGAGCACATAACCTTGGCAAGGTTATAACACCAGTGCATAGCTTCCTAAGGGGAGTACCTCAGTGGTAACCATAGTGATACTCAGCAATGAAGTATAATAGTACTTTTTCTAGGATGAGTTTGCAAAATAAATTGACCTCATATTTCACTGAGCAATAGAAATAGAAGAGAATCACTTTGTCCTCCCATAGAAGCCATATCTGCTACTGTACCTGGGTCATTCATCCACACTTCCTGATCTGCTTCCTTCCTAGGCTCCATCTCGAGGCTCTGCTTGGACACAGGCTCCATCCCCGCCCTCTTGCCTCCTACCTTTCCCTTTACCTCTGCACTGACTCTCATACCCATCAGTGTACAAGCATGCTACAACATTGCTAGACTTTAAAAAATAAGAGCTCTTCCTTGACCCCATGTTTCCCCTCCAGCTACCACTTCAGTTCATTAGTCCTTATTAAGCAAAACTTCTTAAAAGATTTAGGAGTCAGTACACTCATTGCCCCTGTTTCCTTCCTCTTGCCAGCAGTCAAATCTGAACCCTCCTTTTCTGCCTCTCAGTGGTGTTTTATACTAGGAATCACACTCTTGAAAACCTGCTTCACTGGCTGGCAGGACACCTCCTTCTTGTTTTTCTTTTTTTTTTTCTTTTTCTCTCCTTTTTACTTTTTTCAATTACAGTCAACATTCAATATTATTTTATATTAATTCCAGGTTACAGTATAGTGGTTAGACATTGATATAATTTATGATGTGTGATGCCCCTGACTAGTCTAGTGCCCACCTCGCACAAAGTTATTACCATGTTACTGAGTATATTCCCTATGCTATATTTTACATCTCCATGACTATTTTGTAACTACTAATTGGTGCTTTTTAATCCCTTCACCTTTTTCACCCTGCCTTTAAACCCCATTCCCATTTATCACCCCGATAAATCTAGTACCCATATGACACCAAACATAGTTATTACAATATTATTGACTATATTCCTTATGCTGTTCCCTATATCCCTGTAACTACTGTGTAACAACCAATTTGTACTTCTTAATCCCTTCCCTATTTTTACCCCGCCCCCCCCAGCCCTCCTCCTGTATGGCAGCTATCAAAATGTTCTTTGAATCTATGAATTTGTTTTTGTTTTGTTTGTTTATTTTATTCTTTTGATTCCACATCCACACATAAGCGATATCACATTGCATTTGTCTTTCTCTGTCTGACATACCCTACTTAGCACAATACCCTTCAGGTCCATCAGTGCCATTGCAGATGGCAAGAACCCGTTCTCTTCCAATACATGTACCACCTACTTTCACCCATTAATCCATTGACAGACACCTAGGCTGCTTCTGTCTCTTGGCTGTTGCAGACAGCATGCAGTGAGTGTATGTAGAAAGTAGCATTTTGGATTTCTTTAGCTAAATACCCAAAGTGGGATTACTGAGTCCTTCTTTGTTTCCTGTTATAGCCTTTGTATTAAAGTCTATTTTGTCTACAGTAAGTATTGCTACCCTTTTTTTGTTTGTTTCCATTTTCACGAAATGTCTTTTCCATCCCTTTACTTTGAGTCTGTGTGTGTCTTCCAATCTGAAGTGAGTTCTTGTAGGCAGCATATGTTCTTGCTTTCTTAGCTATTCAGCCAACTTACCTTTTGTTGGAGTATTTAATCCATTTACATTTAAAGTAATTGTTGATAGATATGTAGTTATTGCCATTTTATTAATCATTTTTATCTTTTTTTTCTTCATCTTAAAGAAGTCCCTCTTAAGATTCTTTGTAAGACTAGTTTGGTGTTAATGAACCTCCTTTAGCTTTTTCTTGTCTTCAAGCTCTTTATCTGTCCTTCAAGTCTAAATGATAATTTTACCAGGTAGAGTAATCCTGGTTGTAGGTCTTTGGTTTTCATACTTTGAATATTTCCTGCCAATTCCTTCTGGCCTGCAGAGTTTCTGTAGAGAAATCAGCTGACAGTCTTATGGAAGCTCCCTTGTAGGTAACTAACTGGTTTCCCCTTGCTGCTTTTAAGATTCCTTGTCTTTACCCTTTGACGTTTTAATTATGATGTATCTTGGTGTGGGCCTCTGAGTTCATCTTGTTTAAGACTGCAATTCTTAGACTTATAGGTCTATTTTCTTTGCCAAGTTAGGGAAGTTTTCTCTCATTTTTTCAAATAGATTTTTAATTCCTTGCTCTCTTCTTCCAGTGTTGGTATACTTCGTGTTGTCACACAAGCCCTTTAAACTGTCCTCATTTTTTTGGATTTTTTTCTTTTTGCTATTCTGTTTGGGTGTTTTTTGCTAACATATCTTCTAAATCACTGGTTTGATCCTCTGTTTCATCTAATCTGTTAATTCCCTCTAATGTAGTCTTCATTTCAGTTATTGTAGTCTTTATTTCTGACTTTTTTTTTTTGTTTTCTATCTCTATTTTTATGTTTCCTATCTCTTTGTTGAAGTTTTCCCTGAGATCATTGAGCATCATTATAACTAGTGTTTTGAACTCTGCGTCTGGGAGACTGCTTGGGTCCATTTTTTTCTTCTTCTTTTTTTTTTTTATTTATTTTTTATTTTTTAGTTTTATTTTTGGAGCTTTGTTCTTTCATTTGGGACATTTTTTTGGTCTCTCCATTTTGACTGCCTCCCTGTGTTTTTTTTCTATGCATTAGGTAGGGCTGCTATGCCTCCTGATCTTAGAGTGGCCTTATGTAGAAGGTATCCTATGAGGCCCAGTGACTCAGTCTCCCTGACCACCAGAGCCAGGTGCTCCAGTTGTATGGGTTGTTTGTGCCCTCCTGTTATAGTTGAGCCTTGGTGGTTGTTTGCATGTCATTGAGAGGGATTGACCCTTGAGCTGATTGGTTGTGAGGACTGGCTGTGACTGCAGTGGAGGGAGGAGCTGTTATGCAGGTGCTGACCCTATGGAACAGGATTCACTTTAGCAGGACTCTGATGCTCACCAAGTTTGCCTTTTGGGTGCATCATCCTTGGAGGCAGCTAGGTGATGCTCCGGCTTGGTCCAAAGTTGGTCACCAAGTATGCCAGCCCTGGGACCTCCTGGGAGGGGCCCCACCACAAGTCAATTTCAGCCACACCCTACTCCCTGCCCAAGTCCACCTCGTATGAGCCACAAAGCAATCCACAGATGGTTGCTGCTGGTGCTTGGCTTGGAGCTACCTTGAGAGGCCAAACTGCAAACCAAGACCAGCTGTTGATGGGGGCAAGAGGTACAGGACACTCCAAGGACAGATGTTGCTTGTTTGGGTTTTGTGAACCTTAGAGAGATTTTAGGAGAGTACTCAGCATGAGACAAGACTGGGCGTTTGTCTGGCAAAGCCCCTGGGTAGGGACATTGGGTATGCCTAAAAGTTGGCTGGGGCAGGGTCTCAGGGAATCACTAGAGTGGGGCTAACAAATTGTGTTAGCTAGGTTGATGGAGACTGTGGCATCTGTTTGCATATGAATGCTGGGTTGAGGGAGTGGGGGATGGGCTAAACAAAGAATCAATAGATTCTACCAGCTCCTCTGGCCAGGAGAAAACTGCCCCTCCAGTCATCACCCTGAAGCCAAACAATTCAGTTCCTCCCAGTATGTTACTGGTACCTTTACAGCTGCTGTCCCAGCACTGGAGCTCAGAGCAAATGAGTCCATCAGTAAATAAGTTTGCATGTAAGCCCTTTAAGAGGAGCTCCTTGGGGTCTAGCTGTCTTCATCTCACTCAGCCACAATCTCATCTGGTTTTCACACCCAGAAGTTGAGAGTACTTCTCTCTCTGGCACTGAAACCCTGGTATGGGGAGCCTGGTATGGGGCAGGGATCCTGCACTCCTCCAGGAAGGACCTCTGCAGCTGAGATATCACTCCTGATTTTTAATGGTCACACACATGGGTGGGACCAGCCTATTCCGCATCTCTGCCCCTCCTCCCAGTCTTGAGGTGGCTTCTTCTGTATGTCCATAGTCATAGGACTTCAGGCGATTCTCAATGATAGTTCTGTAGTTTGGTTGTAATTTTGATGTGGTTGTGAGAGGAGGTGAGCACAGCGTTTACCTACTCAACCATCGTCACCAGAAATCCCTCTTCCATTTCCTTTGTACCTCATTGGCTGCCCCTCTTCAGTGTCCTTTCCTGTCTCCTCCTGCCAGCCTCTGAGTTGTTGGAGGGACCCAAACCTCAACCCTTGATTTTCTTCTCTATCTTTACTCACTCTTTACTTAATGGTTCTTAACCCTTTAGCCAAGTGCTCCTCCACCTTAGAACTAATAATTTACTAAGCTGAAATGAAAGTCATAGCTAATATATCCTTCCAACACATAATTCAAGAAGAAAATAGTATTATGCCTAAATTATAAAGGAAAGTGATTTATAATAAAATAATATGCATTTCAAATGCTTGGACACAACTTTGTTAACTATTTCAACAAATGCACTCTGCCTGCAGCAACAGTTAGCAGTCTGGACAGGTATGTCGTGTTGGCTGAGTCATAGTAAGGTCATTTTCTGGAACAGTGAAATCTCTTCAGAAAATCTGGAACAAAAAGAAATTAAGTGTTCCCTCAGTTTACACAGCAGGTTTATTTCTGGAAAAATTCCATGCAAAAACCTGTCTTTTGATTTATACATAAAATAGAGTTAGGTTCTACGCTCCAGTCATTATAAAAAGATTTTTCTCATCTACATGCATGAATGTTTGTCAAGGCACAAAGTCTAACAGGATTTAGAATAATCCTCCATTAGGTGGGACATTGCAGGACATCTGAGTTCCCTCCCTGCTCCCTTCCCACTAATGCCAGTAGCACTCCCAGTGTTACTGACCAAAACAGACCTTGGGTTTCGAAGTAGCCTCAAGGGGGCAGTGTTACCCCATTGAGATCTGCTCTAGGCCAGCAGTGTCCAACCTTTTGGCTTCTCTAAGCCACAATTGGAAGGATTGTCTTGGACCCCATATAAAATAACACTAATGATGGCTGATGAGCTTTAAAAGGGTCCATGCATAATTTTTGTGATGTTTTAAGAATTTTTGTTGGGCCACATTCAAAGCTGTCCTGGGCCACAGGTTGGACATGCCTGCCTGAGACAATGCCATCCCAGTCCCAGGGCTCTCTGTCATGTGTGTAGGTTAGCCCTGCCCACGTTTACGTCTCCATGTCATCTTCCCGTTAGACACCCCATGGCTTCACAGAAGAACCGCCAGACTCGCCCTCCCCCTCATCCCTGTTTTAGCAGTGACACCACCATCCATCCAGCCAATCAGTCAGAAACTGGGACTCCCTTGGCCCCTCCCCTCTGTCGCTTTCAGATCACCTCCTGCTCCGGCCACTCCTCACCCTCCACCACCACCAGGGTGGCTGCGAGCTCGCCTTCTGTTTCCATCCTCTCTTCCCCTTCGTGTCTAATCTTCGAGAAGTAGTCGGAGCACCCGGGGCCTGCACCTCCCCGAGCTCGCTGACCTGCTGCTCTGCCCTCTGCGTCCCCAGCGCAGTCCCGCTGGTCCTCACACACCCAGAACTCGCTCCCCTCTGGGCCCCGACCAATGCCGCTTTCTCTCCGGAGAGTTCTTCCCCCAGTCTCCGCAGGCATCACCCCTCACCTCCTTCAGGTGTCACATGTGTCACTTCACCCGAGAGGCCTGCCCTGACCTCCCTCTGAAACGGGCTTTCCTACCACCTCGCTTTTTTTAGTCGGTTTCGTTTTTCATCACACCTGTATTACCTGAAACAATAAATTTTTCTCCTTATTTTCTATCTCCCTTCTGAGAACGTCAGTCTCACGAGGGCAAAACTCAGGCTTTCTTGTCACCAGTGTATTCTGGAATAATGTCTGGCACACAGTAAACATGCAATAAATAGTTGAACATCTAAAACATATTCCCAGGGCTGGTCTGTTACATGTCACATACCCCGATCTCTGGCACTGAGAGTAGCATTGGACACAGTCCCCGCCACAGTAGAGCTATGGCTTTTCGTGCTATGCACCCCCCAACCCAGCCAAACCTGGGCCTCTTAGACTAAATTCAGATGTCACTTACACCATAAAGCCTTCTGTGATAGCGGCACTAGCATATCTCACACACACACCCTCTTATGTGACTGCCACTTGTGCTTCCATTTCTTGCACAGAAGTCTGTGTCACATGGCTTCACTATGTCATGGCTGTCATAGCACAGTTCTCCTTTGAGTGACTTTTCCACTGGACTGTGAGCTCCACAGGAGCCTGGTTACAAAGTGGACAGTAAGTGTTTATTGAATGAATGAAAGAACATACCCGTGTAAAATTATTGCAACAACTCTGCTTCCCTTTGCACTGACGCCCAGTTGAGCGGCAGACAGGCATCCGCACGGTCAGTGCGTCCCAGAGTCTGAGACTGCCTGGCTGAAGGAGCCAGCGTGGGGGGTGTTGACGTCACCTCTGTCCCGCAGGCCTGCTCTCCATGGCCAACTCGGCCCAAACACCAACGGCTCCTAGTTCTTCCTGACGTGTGACAAGACGGACTGGCTGGATGGCAAGCACGTGGTATTTGGGGAGATCACAGAAGGCCTGGATATCTTGCGGCAGATTGAGGTAGGTGGCCGCCCGGGCCCTTGGTGTACAGTCTCCTGTGGCCTGGGGAGATGGGCCTGGCCGCTCCCAGGAGGAGGCTGCCTCTGCTCAGGCTGTGGGGGCGGGGGGTGCAGGAAGTATCCCTGAGCCCCCCTTTAACCTCCACCCTCTGTCCTCTGGTTTCTCTTCTCCTGATCGCCCCGCGAAGGCCCAGGGCAGCAAGGATGGGAAGCCAAAGCAGAAGGTGATCATCGCCGACTGGGGAGTACGTGTGAGAGACGCTTCCTCTGCACAGCCCCTGCGTGGCTGGGAGCCGTCCGCCTTGGTGCACCCTCCCCACCATGGACTGCTGTGTGTGGCCTTTCCCAGGGCCCACCAGTGGAACTCCTGGACGTTTCTTCTGGTAAAACAAATTCTGGTTCCTGTACTGCTGCCTGCCAGCCAGGTCCCGGGGGGTTTTGGAGGTTACAGCTATGACGGGGCCATCCTGCTAGCACAGATCAGAGCACCTCCCCTGTTGCTGCCTTCTTCCCCAGGCTGCCCCTGAGGGCACGCCCTCGTGGGACTAGTGCGGAGGTCAGAGCAGGTGCAAAGGTGCCTCTGTCCTCTCCTATGTTAGCCAGTCTCTGTTCCTGCCCTTGCACCTCCTGGTCTTGAGTCCTTTGGGTACTCTAATCAGTCTCAGTGACCCATTCACTCATTAATTCATTCATGGAATCAGAAGCCAGAATAGTATTACTGTACAGTGCCCAGGGACCTTGTGCCATCACTGTGCTTGGTGCTGGGGGGCATTTAAGAAACAAGCCGGAGGTGTTCTACCGCTCCTCCCTCCAGTCCAACCTGGAAATTGAAATCTGGCACCGCAGTTAGGCTGGCTTCTTACCCTGCACTGGTGTTTAGGCAGCCAGGCCACTTCACAGCACCTCCCATGCTGAGGCTGGGCTCCAGAAACCTCCCCCAGGGCTGCCACCTGCCAGTAGCTCTGTCTGAATCAAATCTCGATATTCAGAAACTGCCGGGCTGGGCTGGTTCTTCTTTTGGGTTGCGATCAGGTTGAGGTGGAAGAAGGGAGAAGCCTGCTGGCTGTGGCCACAGGGACACCAGGCCAGCTCCTGTAGGGGGATGGATGCTAGCCCTCCTTGGGCATCCTGAGCCAGCCTGGGTCTGCCTTCAAGTGCAACTTCTCCCTTTAGGTCAGCTGGGGCGCACTGGGACCCACTACCTGCAGTGTCCTAACAGAGACCCTCGCTCCTTACCTTAAGTGTGCCTCTGCCGGGTGGTCAGTCACAGCTTTCAACACGGGCAGCAGTGAGCTGGGAGAATGGCATTTGTTCAGGACCGGGGTGATGTCCAAGACAAGAGGATATGTGTGAAATGCTTGGTGTGGCCAGTCTGGGTATGACATGCAGGGGCATGGAACAGACTGGCCCAAGGCCCCAGGAAGTAGGACTGATCTCATTAACCCTGTGAGACAAGTCGGAAGTTGTGAGGAGGACCTTGTCACTTAACTGCTTGCTTGCCTGGTTGCCCTGGGAAGGTGGGACCCATGGACCAGCCAGGAGGCCAGTGGGTCAGGGACCATGGGGTGGCATTCACCCTCTGCTGTGCAGCCAGAAGTTACCCCATGCATCCACACATGACATGTGGGTGGTGACCTGAGACTCGGAGCTGAGGTGCCAGGTCCATGGATTCTGGGCCAGTAGCCAGCCCGGTGACGTTGCAAGCGTTGTCTCCTTCGTGATGCTGGGCTGTGCTCAGATGGTCATGGAGGCCCCACGCCAGCCTCCGGAGAAGAGATGACGAGACTGGGTTTGTAAATGAGAGAACTGAGGCAGAAGTCAAGGGCTGGAATGCTACCAGAAACTGTTTTCAAAGAATATTTAATAATAGAAACTTTCAAAATACATCATAGAGTAAATCAGATCACCGAGCAGTGCATAGAGTATGGTCCTAACTTTGTGAAATTATGTAAAAAGACAACATATGTGCCAAGGAAAAGGCTGGACAGAATTAACAATGGTTGTCTCTCTGGTGGGATTATGTATGTTTGTATTGTTTCTTATTTTCAAAAATTTTCCCAGCATACATGTAGTATTTTCTTAAGTGAAGAAAAACTTAACAGAGTCAAATGATTGCTCAAGGCTTCCCTAAGAAGGGAAACTCCAGGAAGTCTGTCTCTTAATTTCCTGTGAGGCTGCGGTGGGCACCGCACGTGTCACCGCCAGCCGGGCTCCCTCCACACACGGGGGAGCTGGAAGTCCACATCTTATCCCAAAAGATTACCAAGTTTAGATATTTTAGGAAAAGGAAGACCAGCACCTCCTGGGCACATTCTGGAAAGAGCAGGTTTTAATAGGAAGGCCCCCAAGGGGCCCACCTTTGCAAATTTTTAAAAAATAAGACCTCTAACAGATGCTACTCATTCCACACGTGTCCAGATAGGGTGCTCAGTGCTCTGTGGACAGACCTCTTCCCCATCATGGCCTTGCAGAGCAGAACCAATACCGCTTTCTACAGAGAAAGGACCTTTAACTCAGCGTTTATTACATGATTTGTTCAAATTAACAAGAGGCAGAGCCAGGATTTAATGCCAGTTCTGCTGACTCAAAAACCCACCCTCTCCTATTCACAGCCTCCTTTCCTGTGAAATTATAGGGAATTTCTTAGAGCATGTTATCCACTTCCCTTCGTACAGACACAGAATAGCCTGATAAGTCAGCATCAAGGCCAAGGCTGAATGCGATTGTGATGTGCACTGAGGGGTTGCTGGGCAGGGATGAGGCAGACAGCAGTTTGCCCCACACTGAATGGCCCCAAACTTGGCCATTCCTTTGATTTTGATTTTGGGGGGGGGGAGTGCAGGGGGAGGGGTAGTTCCCTGGCTGGGAATCAAACCCAGGCCATGGCGTTGAGAGCACCGAAGTCTAGCCACTACACCACTAGGGAACCCCCTGGCTATTCCTTTGCATCATCCCTTCCTGTCAGCATTTTACTTTGCTATCAGTGGGCCTGAGTTAACCACCCCTGTTTATGCTTCTCATTAGTGCAGCTTGCAGTGGAACCTGGGCTGCCAGGGGAAACCAGATAAATAAGATGGCCTTGGTGGCTGAACACCGCCACCTGATTGGCTTTGTGTCCATAATGATCTCCCTTCTCTGAGGCCCTTTCTACTGGATTTCCTACAGTGGCTGCCTGGATGGCTGAAGGTGCTAGAAGTCTCAGGAGGCTCATGACGGCCATCCTTCCGGCTTTTTTGCATGAAAAGGGAGTCCTGTCAGGATCCTTGCGTTCCTCTTATGCAAACCGATGGGCAAAGCGTCCATATTTTTAAAGCCATTTCAGATGCTTTCTTGATCCCCCCCAAACCATGCTAGGCAGTGAAAGACCACTGACATCTGTCAGAAGTTTCCAAACCTCCACTGTCCCAATGTTGGGAGGAGAGAGCCGTTAAACAAGGTCCTGACATGGCAGAATTTATGTCCTATGGCAGCTGGGCACTTGACTCGGAAAGAAGGGTCAGGGTGGCAGGCAGATTCTCTGGCTCAAAGGGCCTTTGGAGATGAAAGAATGCTGTGTTCTCATGTCACAGATGGAAAACTAAAAGCTGAATCAGGAAGCAGACTTGTCCATACACCAAAAAGGGTCGAGCTGGAAGCAGAATAGTTTCTCCCGACATTCTGGCTGGTGCCTGGTCCAATCCCTGTCAGCCTGAGCTCCAGGCCCCAGGCTAATGGGGAACTCACTACCTTCCAGTCTGGACCAGCCCCCTGTGTGCATGGGGAGGGTGTCTTTATCTGCTCACTCCCAAAGTCCCTCCCAGGTCCAGGTGGGAGGGCTGCTGTCCTACAACATGGCCCCAGCCTCTGCCCCTGCTCCAGACCTGCCCTCCAGGAGCCTGTCCTCAGGGTGCACAGTGTATTCTGGGGATGCATGTCCTTGGGCACATGGTCATTCTGGCTCTGTGGGCTCTGCCTGTGGTTTGGGGCGGGCCCAGGACCTGCTATTAATGACACGGTATTTCAGGGTTCAGGCAGCTGGACTCTGTCTGCTCCAGCAGGTAAATTATAGGCTTAGCAAGTCAGAAATCAAATAAACACTCCAACTGCTTCGGATGCTCCAAGGAGAACAGTGGTTTCCGGGAACTTCCCCACCCAGCTCAGTCTAATTACCACCTGTCACTCCCCTGGGACAGGGGCCTTTTCTTTGGCTCAGAGGCCCCAAGAAACAGGATGGAGCTCCTGGGCACACAGGGTGACGAGCTTGCTCTTAACCTCCCAGACTCTAGTGGGCACTGACAGTGGAGACCTTGTCCCCTGCCTAGGCAGAGGCAGTCTAGGCACCATGCGCTGGGTGGGATGGCTTACTCCTTAGCCCAGTGGGGGCCGGAAACCAGTTCATTTCAACTGAATGGCCTGTGGCTACCTAAAGTTTTGTGTTCAGTGTCTTGGGACCCTGTCCAAGTTCAGTGGAAAAAGCACCCACTGATGGCCATGGGCAAGAGGATAGGCAATGGCACCTGTGCTATGTGTCTGCAAGGACCACTCACTGCACAAACTATCCTTACTTCTGCTAAGAGTTCACTTTGTCTCAGTGCTGACATGGAGATGGTGAGGGAACTGGAAGCCCCCAAGGTCTGAGTTCTCTGGGGATCATACCTCCTCCCTAGGCAGGAGACGGGAAGGCCCAGGGCATGAGGCCCATCCATCTTATTCTTTTTCTAATGTGTTAACTGCTGCAGGCCAAGTTTGGAACCCAGTAAGACATGGTACTGAAGGCATGTACACGACTAACTATGCCCCAGAATTGCCCGATGTTGCCCTGGGAAGGGGCAGGCCCTGCTCCCACGCCCAAATCCTGTGGTGAGTGACACAAAGTCCAACAGCCACCCTTACACTCCAGGTGCAATTCAGACTGTTTCAGGGTGACCACAGTGTGGGCCAGGATGGCCACGGATGGGTCCTAAGATAGGCCTGTGCTGACTGCAGGCAGTGCAGTCAGCAGCACGGCAAGGCTGCTGTGTGCATCAGGCCCCACAAGATGGGGTGGGACAAACCAATCCCCAGGGACAGGGCAGAGGGGCCTGGAGAAGACCAGACTCCAGCTGCATGTAGGCAGTGAATGGTATGAGGGCCTTCCCTGCAGCCACACCAGAGCTATGATGGCGTTTGAGGGTCTCCTGCCCCTGGAGAGGGGCCTGATCCAGGTGGAGGCACTGCAGTAGCCCGCAGGCAGGGCCTCAGTGGCAGCCGCAGGCCTTGACCACCATGTTACGGTGTTTGCGCAGGATGACATTGTTGCTGCTATCATAGTAGAGCACGGAGGTGGCACTCAGCTTGGTGGGCGCACAGCATGCCTTGGGGACCACGTCTGGCTTCTTCAGGTGCACCTGGCCAGGGAGGGAGCGGCAGGCAAAGGCATGAGCACAGTGACCTATAAGAACCCTCTACACCTCTGCCCAGGTGGGCCCTGCAGGAGGCCCCAAGCTATCAGGGACAGGAGAGAAGAGGAAACCTGCTTCCATTTGTGTGTGTTGGCGCCGCTCCGAGATTCCAGGACCACCCAGCCCTCACAGAGGCTGCTGAGCAGGGCCTGGATGGAGCTGGCTAATGGGGAACATGGTTCAGCAGTCTGGCTCGTGCTCCCCAAGGCCCAGCCTTGTCCCAGAAGCCCCAGCTCTGAGCCAGCCTGCCAGGAGGACTGGTGTGGGACCCACGGCTTCTCTGTGGCCCACGGGGAAGTCAAGGCCTCTGGAAGGATGTCCAGCCAGGGTGGGATCTGGGGGCCCAAGGCTCCCCAACTTGCCAGCCTCCACAAGTGGTATCTGGGCTTGCCATTCATAGGCCCGCATGAGAGGACCAGGTGACATCACCCTTGTGTGCAGGCCACGGGCTCTAAGTGGCTGGAGACCAGGGAGGGCCTTTCCCGAGCCGGGGCACTGGAGAGAGAAGTCGGCACCACAGGGCTGCCGCCATGCTGCCACTCCACCCTAGACCAGAGCTTTGTCAGATGAG